>KV005063.1:19990-45337 GCA_001598015.1 Dorcoceras hygrometricum
TTTTATTAGGAAACAAATCTCCTAGTCATGGAAAGACTCAATCTCTTACCTTATCTAATACTATTTGAAAATCTTATCCTAAGGAAAGTAATTTAAAAACCAAAACAAACCAAATGTCCTATGCATGCGAAACCAAATGTCCTATGCATGCAGCGCATGCATGTACTCGGTTTTCTTTTGTTCATTTTCATTTGCTAGTCTTGGACTTGAATAATATTGACAATATAATCTCTTAACCCTCCAGCTAGAATTTCATATGCGGGATTCCCCTCTTTAAACATTTCTTGGTTGCTCAGAACGAGTCCGTGAAGGGCTTCTTTGAACTTCTTGCTGCGTCATCTTGTGATCGGTCCCAAGGGCAATGCTAATGGATCCCGTCGTATAGCTGTGATTGCATCAATCATAGTCATAATAGTTCAGCTTTCAAGCTCAGTTTACGATCTTTCAGTTACAGTAAAAGATATTTTTATGCATGTATTGCCTACCTTCTTTATTCTAAATTTGATTGGTGAGCCTCTAGCCTCACTAGTTTTCCTAAATGCAGGTGATCAGTTTAGAGGTTGCTGGTTGGTGTGAGCTGGATCAGATTGGGGGCGTTTATCGTGGAACCTGTGTTTCCGTGCTATCATAGTTTACCTGTTTTGTTCAGCTTAGATTTGAGATTTAGTAGTTTGTAAATAATTTGTACCAGTTATTCCATGTATAACTCTCTATACATTGAACGAAGCTATTCTGCTAAGCTTATAAATATTTTGCATATATCCCAGCCTTGATTTTTTTTCTTTCTAGTCGCGAGCTGAATTTCTATGCAATTTCACTTTAGTCCCAAAAGTATTCGGTTAATTGCCTTTGTACCCACTAAGGTTTTTGAGTCCTTTCAACTTGAACCCGAAATTTATCAAAATTTCGATTTGAAAAATGTGGCTGTTACATGCGAAGATACTCAAAATAAAGGTTTTATATCGAACCAGCACATAACATCACAAGTTCATCCACCAAAACATGTATCTCAGCATGGTACAAACACCGAATCCAAACAACAACAACTACAAGGGGCATCCCTCAGTAACCAACTCGACGAAATATATATATATATCTGGACACTCGAACAACCCCTCGGGGCATCACTAGCTAACGCACCACCTGAACCAGCTGAAGTACCTGGGAAACCTGAATGGAAACAACATACAAAGTATGTATGATATATGCAACGTGCTGTGAAAATGCATGTCCGGTAGCAAGAACATCGGATAACAAACCGGAATCCAATTGAAATCAACAAATGGCAATGTAATCGGGAGTTCGGACGCTACACGGGTGGTCCAAATGGAAATAAATTTGACTCATCATCGAGGGCGACGGGAGCTACCATCCCAGCCACGACGGTATAACAAGGTGTCCAGCAACCACCGGCCACCACCTATCCAAGCCACAAAAATTGAGGCGGCGGGATCTATGCCGCGCGTCCTTAGTTCTATCCCTCGTGAGCAAGATCATCAACAAAGCACTCCACGAGGAAACAAAATCATCTTAATAGTAATGCATCAACGTTCGAAGGATATCAAGGCTCAATATGTTACATGGATGCATTCTATGTCAAGACATACTCAACACATAAATAAGGCAGCAAAGACAGCTCAGATCACACAGAACATAACAGCACAGAAAACATATGTATACTCTGTGAAAGCTGTAAGTTACCAGTTTTGATCTGTACCTCAACTTCTTCTTCCCCAGCTCTCATGGAGAAATCTCAATAAAGACGCTCAATCGACCACCAAGCTAAAACCTGCTCAACTACACGAAATCAGCTCAGGAAAGACTACGACTAAAATAGAGTCGTGACCTACCAGCTCAACCCAGCTCGAACCTATACACCATATACACTGACAGGGTCTAATCGAAGCTAAGAAGGAGATATAACACTTATCTGAAGTCAATACCTGAACTGAAGACCAACTCGTCGAAAATCACTAAAAGTCGTACGTTTCGAATATCATCACGCTGACTCTTCCGACCAACAATTACTCGAAGATCGGTATGGAAAAGATGGGTTTGAAGAGAGGAACTCAATGATACCAACCATGCTCAAAGCTGAAAAGTCTATTGTCGGTTATCGGAGAGATTGGGTTAGTGAACAGTAACGAGGGCTTCGCGATAGGGTAGCATCCCAGACTCTCGAGGTGAAGAAAATATCTATGTGTCGGGAAAAATGACTCACACTTGGTCAGAGTCTAAGTATAAATGACCTTCGATCCGCTGATCTGATCTACAATAGCCACCGACCAACTAAGGCCTCAAAGCTAATACCATCTTAAGCATGTAGCTTAGCACGTTTACACAATCAACTTGTACACACCAAACAAATCGTGCTCACAAACAGATCACGCTCAATACTCAGCTCGTGCACTAATCAGCTCTCGTGCACTAAACAGCTCTCGTGCACTCATCATCTCTCACGCACTTATCAGCTCTCATGCACTCAGCAGCTCTCGTGCACCTGATCTGACCATACGAAGCAGTTCACACCTTGCACAACAGTAACAGATCATATCAGCAGACAAGATGACGTACTGGCCATCTCACGCATTCCAAGAAGTTCGCAACCGATCTGAACCACAAACAGCTCTCGCCTAATCTGAAAACCACAAACAACTCTTTTTTAAATAGAACAATACTACCAGTTTATGCCTCATATGGTTCCACTAAATAACTCTACACAACACCCATGATCTGACTACTCAGCTCAGTGCACCACGTACATCCCCAAGCTGAATCCAGCTTATGTTCAAGCTCATAACAGCTTACACTTTTACGGAATCTCCCAGAGCTGCTCTCTTAAACGATGTTTTTCCAAACAGCCTACGATGGAGAAACCAAATCAACGCTCAATAAATCAGTTCAACTCTGAATTGTTCCACTCTGATCAGCTCACGCTTGATCTGTGTCCATGTTAATTCCAATTAAACCGCGTAATTAATCCATGCTAATCTCCCAGATCTCACATTCCCCACTAGAAAAGGATTTCGTCCTAGAAATCAAGTCACAGACTCCAGAACTCAAACTAAACACAAAAGCTGATCGAAAAACCAGCAGCAATCACAGAAACCATAAATGAAGAACACCCAAAAAATAGCACAACACTCAGCAACACTAGAGCTCTCAGAATAGATACTAACCAAGAGTTCAAGATAACACAGAAGGCGACAACAATAAAAAATATTACATAGGGTAATACGATACATACTCCAACAGATGAGGCCACTCTTGCCACATCGTCACCTCTAATTCCCATGTAGCTTATTATCTTCCGTGCTTTCTCCACCGACCATCACTAACTTAATGGTTTTATTTCTACCTGCTTCTAATTTTGGTCCAAAATCTACAATGGATACTCAACATAACTCAAGGTATGATCTAGCTCTACCTCGTCAGCTCACAACACATGAGAAGGATCTGGCTCGTACTTCCTCAACATGGACACATGAAACACGTCATGCATTGGGGACAGCTTGGGCGACAACATAAAATGAAGCTAAGGGGTTGATCCGCTCTACAACTTCATAAGGTCCGATATAACGAGGTGCTAGCTTCCCCTTGAGTCCAAATCTCATAACACTTCTAAAATGGAAACCATTAAGAAAACATGATCACTAACCTCAAATTCTAAAGGTTTACGCCTCTATTCGCATAGCTGGCTTGGCGATATTGCTTTGTTTTCATCCTCTTGCATATTAGATTGACTTGATCTCTCATTCCTGAAAAAACTCAGGCGAATATAATTGAATTTACCCTACTTCTTCCCAGAAAATGGGTGATTTGCACTTCCTACAATGCCTCAAATGGTGCTATTCCAATAGTCGCTTGGTAGCTGTTGTTATACGAAAACTCCACCAAAGACAATGAATCATGCCAGCTTCCACTGAAATCCATCACTATAGCTCGCAACATATATTCTAAGTTCTGAATGGTCCTCTCAGGTTGGTTATCGATCTGAGGGTGATACGCTCTACTCATTGCCAATATAGAACCTAGAGCTTCTTGCAAGCTTTTCCAATATATTGCAGTAAACCTTGGATTAGTATCAGATACTATTGACGCCAACAAACAATGCAACCTTACCACGAAATCGATGCACAACCTCACCATTTTCTTCATGGAACACGTCATATCGTAGGGAAAGAGTGGCTCACTTAGATAGTTGATCTATCACAACCCAAATCGCATCACATCCTTGGTTGGAACGAGGCAAATGAGTCACGAAATCCATGGCTATATGCTCCTAATTACCTTGGGGTACCTCTATTCCCTGCACCATACCACCACAGGTCTCATCCTCTCAGTCTTGACCTGCTGGCAGTTCTTTACATCGAGCCATAAATCAGTTCTATCATTATTCACACCTTCACACCAATAGTGTGATTTCAGGGCGTGACACATCTTTCTCTCACCAAGGTGGACACTGTGGCGACTACAGTGAGATTCTCTCAAGATCGTCTATATCAAGTCTATTAGGTTAGGAACCACTAACCTACTCTGAAACCTCAAACACCCCTCAGAAGTAATAGAAAAATCATCCAGCTGATCTTCTTGTTCCTTCAACTTCAACTCGTAAATATACAGGTCAGTTCTCTGTGCTGCCCTGATGTCTGAAGAAATCTACGGTTCAACCTGAAAGGAGGAAACCACTAAATAGTCATCCGTGGCTTAAACCGCAAACCAGTCATTTCCCAAATGCTCATGGACTATCGATATACTCAAAGATGCAAGCATTGAAAGTTGGGGTTTTCTACTACGGGCATCAACAGCAAGATTCACCCTTACTGGTTTATATTTTATCTCACAATCAAACCTTTAGTAACTCTATCCACTGGAACAGCATCATGTTCAAATCGGACTGAGAGAGGTATTGAAGGCTCTTGTGGCCGGTTTACACCACAAATTGCTCACCATAAAGGTAATGGCGCCAAATTTGAAAGCAAACATAATGGCCGCCAACTCTAAATCATGAACCGGGTATCGAGTCTCATGAGGTTTTAACTGTTGAGATGCATAGGCGATGACTCGTCTGTTTTGCATCAAAACACAATCCAGTCCACTAAGCAACGCATTAGAACATACCACAAAACCTCCTGAACCCTAAGACAACGCTAACACTGGATCAGTAGTCAAATTGTCCACCAGCAACTGAAAATAATTCTCACACTCCTCAGTCCAAACAAATCTCCTTTCTTTCTGAGTCAACTGCGTCATAGGCTTTGTTAACCTAGAAATCCATCGATATAGCGTCGGTAATAGCCAGCCAATCCCAAAAAGCTACGAATCTCAGAGACATTCATGGGATGCTCCCATATCACAATAGCTTCTACCTAACTGGGATAAACTGTAATACCCTGAGTAGAAATGACATTACACAAAAAGACAACTCTATCCAACAAAAACTCACACATGGAGAAATTAGCATAAAGCTGTGAGTCTCAAAGAGTTTTGAGAACTAACCTCAAATGTTCTTTATGCTTCCTCTAGGTCTTCGAATAGACCAAGATATCATCAATGAACACTATCACAAACCGATCTATGAACTCTCAGAAAAATCGTTTCATCAAATACATAAAGACTGCAGGGGCATTCGTCAGTCCAAAAGGCATAATCAGAAACTCATAATTCCCATACCTCGTTCGAAAGTCAGTCTTCGAAATGTCATCCTCACGAATCCTCAACTGATGGTAACCTGAACGAATATTGATCTTACAGTACATCGCTGAACCCTGAAGTTGGTCGAACAAATCATCGATCCTCAGCAATGGGTACTTATTCTTCACCGTTTCTTTGTTTAGTTGCCGGAAGTCGATGCACATCCTCATAGATCCATCTTTATTATTCACAAAAGGAATCAGAGCTCTCCAAGGTGACATACTCGGCCGAAAGAAACCTTTCTCCAGAATATCGATCAATTGAACCTTCTGTTCTCTCAACTCTGTTGGCTCCAATAGATAAGGAGTTCTCGAAATTGGGGTTGTTTCAAGCACCAACTCAATACTAAAACCAATCTCGCTTCTCGGAGGGAAACCAGGAATCTCCTCTGGTAAATTTCGGGAAATTATCGAGCAACGGGAATATCACCAAGCTCTAAACCATGTTCTGGGGATACTTCCAACACATAGATCATGAAACCAGAGTTCTCCAACGATAACAACCCAAACATCTCCATGGCTGAGACAAGTGGAATCTTAGATTGAGAGTCATGGCTGTAGCAATTCCACTTCTCACCAGATTGCGGTCTGAAACGGACAACACCATGGAAACAATCTACCATAGCTCTAGTCACACAGTTGACCAACAACACATTTTCACCAAACTTGATCACACAGTCCAGTAAAATATATCGATAAAATAATCTCAAATAGGCAGGAGTTGCGATCGACACAATGTCAAGCAAAGAAGTAGTACTCAATCCATACTCACAAATGAATGCATCAGGCAAGAATGAATGTGATGCTCCTGTGTCAAATAAAACTCGTGCAGGAATTACCTGCAATCACTCCTTCGGGTGCATCCTCCGCTTTCTCCCGCGTCAAAGCATTCACCTGAGCCTATTGAGTCCCTTAGAATTGAGGTTCAGAAGATCCTCTGAATCCTGACAATACAGGCTACTGATATGACCCCCTAGATTGTGGTACCCTTGACTTCTGCGGCCGCACCGGAGAAGACTGGCCGCGAGGCGATCCACCAATCTGACCCTGCGATGGTGGAGCGGCACGCAGAAACCCAGTCGAAGGACACACTCTAGAAAAGTGTCCGAACTGCCCGTAGATATGGAAAACACCTAGAACTCCGACACACTCTTTTGTTGGATGTCTACCTCCACACTGGCCACAGAACACGGCCCTAGAACTACAACTGCTAGAACCATCAGAACCAAAAGAACTAAAACTCGATATCATCTTGAATTTCTTGCCTCTGGGCTTAAACTTGTGGCGACTCGACTGCTGAAACATCTGAGGAGGCTGAAAAAAATTAATTCCCGAAGACACGGGATAAAAACCTTGACTATCCTGTGGCTGAACATGAGACTTCATGTTCAGAAAACCCTCCTCGATATCGATCACCTGGTTCATGGCATCGGTGTAAGTAATGGGGGAACCTGCCAACACCAAACGAAAGAGATCCGATCTAAAGGCCTCCAGAAACTTATTCCTCTTCGCACTCTCTTGACTGGAGACACAAGGTACATAGGAAATAAGAGAGGAAAACTACCTGGCATACTCCGCCACTCTCAGATTGCCTTGTACGAAGTTTTTGAACTCTCGCTCCTTTGAATTGAAGTACGGCTCTGGAATGTACTCTTGTCTAAAACGGCACAAAAACTCTCCCAAGATATCACTAAACCCATCTCTCTCATGGCTCGGGAAGCACCCTTCCACCAGCATTGTGCCTGCTCCCTCAGCTGGCTCAGTTTACGCTCCTCATCATAGTTGAATCTATCAAAACAGCCCTTCCATATGATCCAACCAGCCTTCATAAACGAAACCTTCCTCAAAACCCGAAAAGGTCTGAGGGTTCATCTCTGGAACCTTGCTAAAACAAACTCCATTCATCCACACGGGACGCCAAAACATCTATCTCGTCCTATATCTACCTAGCTCACCTCCGCAAAGGAACATTCGATTGAACTACGTAATCCTCTTGGTTCTGGGCCCCAAACTCCTCTGCGACTTGTTTCCCCACTCTACCTCTCCTCTTAGGTGCCATCTACGTGACACCAAGGCGATAAGACAAAAGAACCAAGTAAAGCACGTAGTCAAGCACATGAAAACGAAACAAATATTGTTCCTAGACTCGAGTGAACTAGAAAAGAAATTGAGATTATCCAAGTTTAAACTCTGATACCAATGTCAGGCCAGTGCTCAAATCAAAGAATAAGAACACAATTAACACTAAAACGCGAAAGCTTGAAAAGTGGTTGAAATTTTTCTTTTCGGCCTGAACAAAAACTAAATCATAAAATGCGTAGAGACTCAAAATAATTGTTTTATATCGAACCAGCACATAACATCACAAGTTCATCCACAAAAACATGTATGTCAACATGGTACAAGCAAAGAATCCAAACTACAACAACTACACTGGCATCCCCCGGTAAACCTACTCTATGAAAATATATGTATATATCTAGGACACTCGATCACCTCAAGGCTCCACTAGCAGGCGCACCACCTGGGCCAGGTGAAGTACCTGGGTAACCTGAATGGAAAAAACACAACCAAACAGCCCCGGAGGGACAAGCAGCCAAACCCCTGTACGGTGAACACAGTAAAACAGCATACGAATTATGCATGATATATGCAACATGCAATTCAAATGCATTTCCTGTAGCAAGAATATTAGATAACAAATCGTAAGCCAATATAAAAGGTCATCATAAACATGTGGCAATGTCATCGGAGTTTGGACGCTATCCGGGCGTTCCCAACGAAAAATATATGTCGCTCATCATCGAGGGCGATGGGATCTACCCACCAAGACACGACGGTATAACAAGGTGTTCAGAAACCACCCACCACCACCTATCCAGGACACAATAACTGAGGATGTGGGAGATAACCGGTGCATCCTCAGTGCTATCCCTCGTGAGAAAAATCATCAACAAAGCACTCGACTAGGAAAAAAAAACATCTCAACAATAATGCAGCAGCTTTCAAGGATATCAATGTGAGGACTATGATTAGCTAGGTGATTAACTGTCTAATCTATCCATATTAGTGGTTAACTAATCAAGGTTATATAATCTTAGGGAGCATCGACTGAGGTGGACCAGCTCGGATGCGAGCCGATCCTATAGTTCGTGCTAAGCTGATAGAGGAAACTACTTTGGGGTTGCAGTTTAGGCCAGCACGGGTGTGAGATCGTTGAGTGCTCTGTGTTGAACTTAAGTGAGTGAGCTGATTTGTGATTGCTGGGCTGTAGCAGCTTGGAGTGTGCTGGACTCATAGTATGAGACATTCAGCTTAGAAGCTTGCTGGGTGGTCTTGCGAGCTGGACCATATCGGGTGCTAGCTTATTGGTACGCACTATACTATGTGAGTCGTGCTGAGTCTGCAAGCTGAGCTACTGCTGCTGTGGCATGAACAGTCTAGTGCAGCTTTGTGTGTTACGCTACGTCGCAAGCTGATTTGACCCTTGAGAGCTGGTTTGACCATCGCGAGCTGGTAGGAGTACGTACCTTGAGATCTTTGTGTGTGAGCTGATCTGGAAGCGCCATGATCAGAGTGAAGCAGCAAAATCTGAATATAACATCACAAGCTGACTTGAGTGATGTGTTCTGAGTGGAGCCTCTAAGCTGATATACATACTTCTAGCTGAGAAGAGAGTACGAGCTGAGCTGAATGCTCCATGCTGATCTCAAATCGCAAGGGTTGTGCAACGTTGTTTAGTGGTATATGCTTAGGTAAGAAGTTTTTTATGGTATAAGCCTTGACGAGAATTGTCCAGAATGTGTAAGCTGGCCAGTACGTGATCTAGCCTGTTGCTGCAACATGAGAGCATAACGAGCTGTTTTGGTGGTCGTAAGCTGGATAGAACATCTCGAGCTGTTTGTTAGGGTGTGACCTATACTACTGTACGTGGTGCAAGCTGTCAGTGCTGTCAGATGTTGGAAAAAGCTGATGGAGTAGAGCAGTTCTTGTTTGGAGTAGCGTTTCAAGAACTGATTAGTTGGGCTAGATATGGTACAACTACTAGGTATAAAGCTATTGTTGTATTTAACCTGCTGAGGTTTTGAGCTGAACCGTTGTTGTTGTGGTGTGATCAGGTCCAGTGTGCTCTGGTTCCAGCTTAGAGGTTTGCTGATGGATTTTTATGTAAAACCAAGATCAGCTTTGGTATGAGCTGGTTGGGCAGAATAGTTCTGAGCTGGACAGCGAGTTTGAGCACTGAGTGAATCGTATCATGTGAGATGTTTAGCGGAAGCAGTGTATTAGCGATCAGCTTAGGAGAATTGGTGTAAGATGTTGGTAACCTTCGGGTTTGGCATAGATCAGATCAGGCGCGAGCTGATCTGAGTGGAACAGTTTTGAGATAAACTTCTTCGCTGTGAGGATTTGAGTTTCTTTCGTGAGCTGTTTTAGGACAACATCTTAGAGGTGAACAGCTCTGATATTTCCCATGTGAGTGTAAGATGGATTCAGCTTAAATATGTTTTGGGTGCCCTGAGCTGAGGGATCATATTACGGGTGTTGTGCTGTGCTGGTGGGTGAAATCAGCTTGAGTGCAACCTGATAGTGACACACAGTTTATACAAGAGTTATTCGTGGTTTTCAGCTTTGCAATAAAGCTGTTAGTGAGGGCCAGCTTTGGAGAGAACTGATCGGTCCTCCTGTGCTGGAGTAGTGGACGAGAGCTGACCTATGCTGGGAGCGCGAATATGATGCGTGAAAGCTGATTTTTCTTGTAAGCTGAAGTGTACGCGAGAGCTGAACAGCGTACAAAAGCTGAACATATGAGAGTTGGTTTGTATGCGTGCTGAGCAGTACGCATGTCTGAGTACAGCGAAGAGGCCTCTGACATAACTGTATCCGTGATCTGTTGGGTAGTGAGTATAAATACCCTCTCATTGACCAAAACTTAGTAATTTAGACCACACTTTCTCTCATCTCCTTCTAGAAGCTCCCGACTGATATTTCCCAAAACGTAGCGGTTAATGTTCACCTGTCCCTGTATTTTCCAGATTACCAGAGATTGGCCGGTCAGTTTTGAGTGAGGGTACCTCGGTTGGAAACCTCTCTTCAGGGGCAACGTTCAGTACCATTTTGGAGTGGTAAGGAGTCCAGACGGAGGAATCGCTGAGGATCTGCGTGAGCTAGGTTTCGTGAGTTTTAGCCGAGTTGAGCTCCGGTTTAGGTAACCATGTTCTGATGGTGTTAGTTTATGTTCCTAGCGTTTACCTGCGAGCGGTTTGTGCTATGTCATTAGCCTTAGTTGATCTGAGTTGTAAGGCTTTTGGTCGTGAGTTGTGTAAGCTTAGGCAATACTGATTTCTTAGGTATCTTGGTAGATTAGAGCCTCCTTTGTGGTTTGCCGAGAGCTTCTGGCCCACGTTGTTGCCCGAGTGGAGCAGGGAGTGTGTATGCCATCAGTAGTGAGCTGTGCTGAGGTATTTTCACAAGATCTGCGTAAGGTACGAATCTTTTAGTTACAGCCTTGAGATAAGCATGTGAATGTGGTGGCTGTAGGCTAAGTCTGCCTTAGCCTTATCGTGTGTATGCTTGTTGAGTCTAAGCTGCTTACGTGCTGTGTTGACGTAGTGGTGTGTGAGCGGAGTTGTTGCGCTGTTTGTTACTGTCGTGCTTGTGGCTTTGAGGTGAGTTTCTCAACCTAGGATCGCATGGTAGAGCCTAAATTGTGCTGAATTTATTACCTGTGTTCGAATTTATACAGCTGCTGTGTATTATGTGCTGGTTGTGAGCTAAGTCTGGTTAGTCGTGCTTTATGTGATGATTTTCTGATATTGTTGTGCCGTGCTGGTTGCATGTGCCTTATTGTATGATGTTGCATGAGTTTATTGGCATTGCATACATTCATAGCATATTGAATCAGTACCTTTGCTAGCCGTTTGTGATTGATCCGCAAGAACCATATTGTGTGCTATTGAGCAGGTTGGAGACGGAGTGGGTAACTCCCACACTCTCGATTTCACCGCTAGGAGACGGAGTGGGTAGTTATCATACTATCGGTTGTGCTGCTATGGGACAGAGTGGATAGCTCTCACACTCTCATGAGCTAGTGTACCAGCGGGTTGAGTTGGCTGTTGGGCCTTTGGTACTGAGCGTGGCTACTGAGATTCTATTCTGCCAGCAGAGTTGCTGTGCCGTGAGTTTCAAATCTCAGCTATAGCTTTTTCTTGAGCTCCGTGGATTCCTAATTTGATGAATCACAGCTGAGTCTGTTGTGATATTTTTGACAGCCCATGAGTCTTCATTGTACTCTTCATGCATTGGACGATATATGTTTCATGCTTTATTTGATAACTGTTTGAGGATTTCTCTTCGTAATGAGGTTTGACATCCTTATTTTTCCCTTGGGGCTGCTGAGTTTGAGGATTTCTCTTCGTACTGAGGTTTGACATCCTTATTTTTCCCTTGGGGCTGCTGTGGCCATGTGTCTGGCCATGGCAGGCTTTTTCAGGTAGATCAGCTGGTCCGAGAGAGGAGACAACTGGTGGAGACCCAGGCGTTGAGTTCCCATATATATATATATACATATATATATATATATGTCATTTCCAGAGGATGACCTGTGTAGTCTTTTTTGATTGATTAGATTGAGTCTGTATGCATGTATATATATTTGTTGTGGTTGATGGTTTCCGCAGGCTTTCGATTTAAAGTCTTATTCTGAGTAAGAACTTATTTTGAACGATAGATTTTCAGTCACGCCAAAAAGAAATTTTTTTTCCACTTTTTAGGTTTCCATGATTTATGTGCTTAATCTCTGATTTAAAGCACCGAGCCTGACATTTTGGTATCAGAGCTTAAACTGGGATAACCTTGATTCTTTCTATCACACATCAGTCTAGGCACAATGATGGATCTGTTGTTTGTGCTTGACTATGTGATTGACCTACTTTTGTTCTTACCCTTGAGTGACACTTAGATGACACCGAGGAGAGGTAGAGCGGATAGGCAGTGGGTACATGAGTCGAGAGCTGATTTTAGCATTGAGGATGAGGCAGTATCTCAACCTAGTGTTCCTTTGCACCTTCGGGAGAGGCGGGCCGAGGTTGAGGTGGAACTTCTGACTCAACAGGTTGACGAGATGGAGTTGGTTCTAGCTAGATTTCAGCGGATGAATCCTCCCATGTTTTCTGGAGCACAGCGTGGTTTCATGGCCGAGGGTTGGTTAGATAAAATGGAGGAACTATTTGTTACAGTAAACTATTCTGATGAGAAGAGACTGAAGTTCGCCGTCCTTCAGTTGAGAGAACATGCACAGCGCTGGTGGAAGGGTGCTTCTCAATCCATGCGAGAGATGGGTGTAGTGGTCTCTTGGGAGAGTTTCCATACATCTTTTCCCCAGGAGTACACTCCAGAATTGTATTACAACACCCGAGATAGGGTATTTGATAACTTGGTGCAGGGAGATCTAAGAGTAGCTGAGTATGCTAGACAGTTCTCTTCTCTACTGTCGTTGTTCCTCATGTTGCTAACCAAGAGAGGACAAAGAGGAATAGATTTTTTAGAGGCTTAAGACCATATTTATTACAGTTGGTGCTAGATGGTTCTCCTTCGACTTATGCTAAGGTGGTGGATAGGGAGGTAGACATAGAGGAGAGTCTCCTGCGTGAGTTTTGTGTTGACACGAGAAAATCACACACGTGTGTTTCTGCATGACTGTGTTTGTGTGTGGGTTGAGTCTACCCCCGCCTGGCTGGTGTGATTTGGTGCCCTTTGATACTCCTGCCGGTGTGAGTTAGATCGTCCCGTGAGATGTGCTAACTGATATGATCGAGTTGAGGAGAAGGTGTTGTGGACATCCCTGTGGATTGTTAGTTCCCCGATGACGTAGCAGATGAGTTGCTGAAATTTCCTTGGGAACAGGAGACGGATTACAGCTTGGAGATGGTGCAAGGGACTGTCCCGACTTCTAGAGCTCTTTTGCTATTGTGCACCTGCTGGATTGAGGAATTTTGACGATAACCAGGATGATCTGCTGCTAACCCTTGAGATAGGGAACTGTTTCTTGGGGAAGTGGATAGGAGTCTATCCATCAGGCGCTGATGCGAGCAGATCTATGCAGCATGAGAGGCCTTGGAGTCGAAGTAAGATGGATCAGCTTTGATGGGATCTCCGGACGTAGATCGCGAGCTGACCTTAGGCTCTTGTGAGCTGAGTAGCAACGTAGAGTCTTGCTGACTTTGCCATGCTGATCTGTGTAGGCATAGTGGTTTGTGTTGAGTTGAGCTTTCAGCTAGAGTTTTGGTGATCGTATGCTGTGCCAGTCCGAGTTGATTGTGTAGTTGCGTAAGCTAAGCTGTGCGGGAGTCATGCATGACTAATGTTCCTGTGGTGGGACAGGTTTTATTTGATGAAGGTGACGAGGTGGTACATCCACCATGTAGCGAGATTTCATGGTGTGCTGGTGTCGACAGGGTACAACGACAATTCTTGGTGTATTTTCCGAGGTTGGAAGAGCTTGTAGACAGCTTTGGAGTCTCGATTGGCTATGAGAGCAGCTTACCACCCTAACCAGTGGAAAATCTGAGCGGACCATACAGATTTTGGACGGAATGTTGCGAACAGTAGCGATGATTTTTGCTCTTGGTTGATAGGAATTCCCGGTCTTGTTTGAGTTCGTACTGTTTTGGCTACCAAGTGGTGTTTGTGATGACATCCTTTGAGGTTTCTGCATGGTAGGAAGCACAGATCGCTCCATCAATTGGAAGAAGTTGAGGAAAATCCGTGGTCTACACAGGATTTTGCGCAGCATGTGAAGGATCAAGAGGATCTGATTCGATCCAGATCAAAGACTGTGTGAAATCGCCAAGCCAGTTTGCACTTTTAAGGTGTGGGTCTGTGGAGTTTCAAGCTATTGATTGTGTACTTCTTGTGAGTTTCTTCGTCTAATTGTGATTGCCAGTGAGATTTCTGTACAGAGAGGAGAAATAGAAGAAGAAGAAGAAGACCATACCTTGGGTTTTAGTACAGTGTAGTTGGTGCAGTAGATTAGAGGTTGCCTGAGCTGTGCAGCCTAGAAGTAGCAAGAGTAGACTCATCTTATTTTGGAGTTTCGAGTTCTCCCCTTTGTGCTGTTGGAGCTTCGTGGTTTCCAGGCTCTGCTGTGATCTGTTTTGGTTGAGCAGGCTGTTGATTTTTATTTCGAGGATGAAATCTCTTAAGGTGGAGAGAATGTGAGGACAATGATTAGCCAAGGTGATTAACTGCCTAATCTATCCAGATTAGTGGTTAACTAATCAAGGTTATATCAGCTTAGGGAGGATTAGTGGACTAGAGGAAACTGCTTTCGTGCTAAGCTGATAGAGGAAACTGCTTTGGGATTGCAGTTTAGACCAGCACGGGTGTGAGCTGGTTGAGTGTTCTGTGTTGAACTTAAGCGAGAGAGTTGATTTGTGATTGCTGGACTGTAGCATCTCGGAGTGTGCTGGACTCATAGTACGAGACATTCAGCTTAGAAGCTTGCTGGGTGGTCCCATGAGCTGGACCATATCGGGTGCTAGCTAATTGGTACGCACTGTACTGTGTGAGCTGTGCTGAATCTGCAAGCTGAGCTGCTGCGACTGTGGTGTGAACCAGTCCAGCTTTGTGTGTTACGCTCGTCTCAAGCTGAGTTGACCCTTGAGACCTCGGTTGACCATTGCGAGCTGGTAGGAGTACGTACCTTGAGATCTAGGTGGAGCTGATCTGGAAGCGTCGTGATTAGAGTGACGCAGCGAAAACTGAATAGAACATCACAAGCTGACTTGTGTGATGTGTTCTTAGTGGAGCACTCTAAGCTGATATACGTACTGCTAGCCGAGAAGAGAGTACGTGAGCTGAGATGAATGCTCTGTGCTGATCTCATTTTGTGAGGGTTGTGCCGTGTTGTTTAGTGGTATCAGCTTAGGTCGGAAGCTGTTTATGGTTTCAGCTTTTACGGGAACTGTCTAAAATGTGTAAGCTGGCCAGTACGTGATCTGGCCTGTTGCTGCAAGCTGAGAGCATCGCGGGATGTTTTTTATGGTCGTAATCCGGATGGAACATCCTGAGCTGTTTGTTAGGGTGTGACCTATACTACTGTGCGTGGCGCAAGTTGTCAGTGCGGTTAGATCTTGGCGAAAGCTGATGGTGAAGAGCAGTTCTGGTTTGGAGTAGGTTTTCAAGCACTAATTTGTTTTCCCTTGGGGCTTCTGTGGTCGGGTGTTTGGCCATGGCAGACTTTTTCAGGTAGATCAGCTGGTTCTCGCTCAACATAGATACAATACAATATAACGAAATATATTATGCATCTACTACATATAACTGGGACACTCTATCCACCTCCCGGGGCACTATCAGCTGGATCACCTCCACGACCAGCGATAAAACCATGGTAACCTGAAAACACACACAGGCAAACAAACACCAGCCCCAGAGGGACACGGGGTCAAACCCCAGTACGGAGAGCAACTGAAAAACAGCATAAGACAGCAACATATAATATGCAATGCTATGTATGAGATGAGGCTACAACCGAAGGCAGGGAGCCAAAGAAATCTAAAGAACAGATCAATGACATCAACAGATCAACTGAGCAATGGTGGCCACGGGGTGCGTGAGTATATGGGAGCTACCCACTCGTCTCAGCACACGGTACCAGTTGAAAAACAAAGCTCAACCTACTGTTGCCCAACTCATGAGGTGTGGGAGCTACCCACTCCGCTCATAGTGACTAACATATCCCAGCAGGGAGATGAGGGTGACGGGAGTTATCCGCTCGGCCTCCAAAACAGGCATCCTGGTACACACAGATCAAATACAACAAGGCATGGCTAACAAGATCTGAGCTCAACATGATACATGAGTGAATGCAGATGCAACAGATAACAACAAGCAACACAAAGCATACACTGCACCACGGAACAGCAAGAAATTACACATATCCATGCCAAATCCAACAATGTAAAACAAGCTCACATCCTTACCTCAGCTGTGAGCTATAATTACAACAACGAAGTCCAGAGCAACACAGATCCGAAAACCTGCTAAGAAAAAACGCACAAAATCTCAGGGACAGTAGCACAGAAACTACGAATTGGGAGCTACGAGCTCAACCAAATCTGTCCTACCATTCTAACACAACAGAAGGCTCTAAATGAAGCACAAGGTAGGATCTTAACGCTTAGCCAACAAGCTACCTGAACGGCAGAAGCAAAGCCGCGCTTATGCTAACAGACTACAGAAGGGAGATGTCTCGCAATCTCTCCAAGATTCACGCAAGCTTCCAAAAGCTGTATCAAATGAAGCGTCTCAGCAAGAGGAGTCCAGCGCTACCACTCTTACTTCAGTCGGAGCTGTCTACCGTAGACAATAGAAGAAGATAGGGCGGTGAACAGTAGCTAGGGTATCGCGACAAGATTTGCTATCGGGAAATATTCTAAGTGTTGAAGCTGAATAATAAAGAACGAAAGCTAAGTCCTCTATTTAAAAAGGTCAAATCTACTCAAATCTGATGAACAGTACCTACCGACAACTTAAGTCTCAAAGCTGAATTTCTCGCTTGGATCTGAATCTCACATCAGATCTGGCTCTACGCCAAAACAGATCCCGACTTAACCAAACGACGTCGCACAGAGCCCAATGCCGCTTCTGGACACATCACCCGCTACTCAAATCTGACATGCTAAACACATAGCATCGCAACACTCAGATCCTATCGAAATCTGAGACCAATGCTACTCACATCTGAGTCTCCTCCGCCAAGCCAAAACATTGTCGTTCCAACAATCCAAACGACGTAGTTTAGCTACTCGCTACAGAACTCACTGACTCACATTTGAACACCTGCAATACCAGATTCCATCACCACAAGTGAGAGCGATCACCAGCGCTGACCAACACTCACACTGACCAGTTCCCGCGGGAATTCTCCAACTCTCCAGATCTGATTCAAGGACTTATACGACCCGATATCTTCGCCAAGCATACCAACTCAAAGCTGGCTCATCCCAGATCTGTTCAAGCCAAATCTGGTCTATTTTAAACCCGATTAATTAACTCAATTAATCTTATAAACTCTCGGGTCTCACATTCCTCCCCCTCGAAAACAGGATTTCGTCCTCAAAATCAAACTACTCCGGATCTGAACAGAAGCTCAACAAAACCAAGAGTTCAAGATAACTGGGAAACCACAAGTAAACATCAACTGGGAACAACAAGAAACAAACAAACTACTGAATTTGATACAGCGCTTAATCAAACAGATGCGGCCACTCACGCTGCATCTTCTCTTACCGTTCCCACGTAGCTTCTTCTCTACCATGATTGCTACACTGGACCATCACCAAAGGAATGGTCTTATTCCTCAGCTGTTTCTCCTTTCTATCTAGGATCTGCAAGGGATACTCAACATAACTCAAAGTCCGATCTAGCTCTACTTCGTCAGTTCTCAACACATGCGACGGATCTGTCTCATACTTCCTCAACATCGACACATGAAAAACATCATGTAAGGAAGACAAATCTGCGGCAACAACAGCCGATAAGCCAAAGGACCAATTCTCTCAGCAATCTCATATGGTCCAATATAACGAGGAGCTAACTTTCCCTTGAGACCAAATCTCATAACACTGCGAAAAGGAGAAACTTTCAGGAAAACCAGATCACTAACCTGAAACTCTAAAGGTATACTCCTCTTATTCGCATAACTGGCTTGGCGATCTTGTGCAGCTTTCATGCGCTGGCGAATCAGATCTACTTTATCTCTCATCTGCTGCACAAATTCTGGGGAAGAAAGCTGCTTCTCCCCCATTTCTTCCCAACACACAGGCGATCTGCACTTCCTGCCATACAAAGCTTCAAATGGCTCCATACCAATTGTGACCTGGTAGCTGTTATTGTAGGAAAACTCAACCAAAGACAAATAATCTTGCCAGCTACCACTAAAATCCATCACAACAGCTCTCAACATATCCTCTAAAATCTGGATAGTTCTCTCAGATTGGCCATCTGTCTGGGGATGATATGCTGTGCTCATTGCCAATCTTGTACCCAAAGATGTTTGCAAACTCTTCCAAAACCTGGAAGTAAACCTCGGATCATGATCTCAAACTATAGAAACTGGCACACCATGCAATCTCACCACAAAATCTATGTACAGCTTCTCCATCTTCTTCAAGGAATACATCAAACTGTAGGGAATGAAGTGAGCAGACTTCGACAATCTATCGATAACAATCCACACAGCATCACACCCTCTGTTGGAATGAGGCAGATGTATGACGAAATTCATAGCTATGTGCTCCCAATTCCATTGGGGAATCTCCAAACTCTGGATAGACCACCAGGTCTCATCCTCTCGGCCTTAACTTGCTGAAAATTCAGACAACGGGCTATAAAATCAGAAACATCACTCTTAAAACCTGCCCACCAGTAATGCTGCTTCAAGGCATGATACATCTTCCTTGTACCAGGATGTAAACTATGTCTACTACAGTGCGCTTCTCTCAAGATCTCCTCCTTCAATTCGATCAGATTTGGCACAACCAACCTACTACAAAACCTCAAACAACCATCAGACGAGATAGTGTAATCCTCTAACTGTCCAGCTTTCACCTTCAGCTTCAACTCATGGATGGATGGATCTGTCCTCTGAGCTGCTCTAACATTCGCAACAATATGTGGCTCAACTTGGAAAGAAGACACCACAACAAAATCCTCACCTGGGTAGAATCGCCAAGCAGTAGTGCTTAGATGCTCATGGACCTTCGAAATCTGCAATGAAGCTAGCATCGCCACTTGAGATTTTCTGCTCAATGCATCAGCAACTACATTCACTTTCCCTGGCTGATATTGGATCTCACAATCAAAATCCTTAAGCAGCTCCATCCACCTACGCTGTCTAATGTTCAAATCTGACTGAGAAAACAGATACTGAAGGCTCTTGTGGTCTGAATATACCACAAACTGCTCGCCATACAGATAGTGGCGGCAAATATTCAAGGCAAAAAACACTGCTGCCAACTCCAAATCATGAACTGGATAACGAGTCTCATGCGGTTTCAATTGACGAGAAGCATACGCAATGACTCGACCATTCTGCATCAACACGCAACCTAATCCATTCAATGAAGCATCCGAACAAACGACAACACCACCTGAACCAGACGGTAAAGCTAACACAGGCGCAGAAGTTAGCATCTCCTTGAGCAACAAAAAACTGTTCTCACACTGCTCAGTCCAAACAAACCTCTTGTCTTTCTGAGTCAACTGCGTCATAGGCTTAGCAATACTAGAGAATCCCTCTATAAAAAGACGATAATAGACAGCCAAACCCAAGAAACTACGAGTTTCAGCAACATTATTAGGATGCTCACAGCTAACAACTGCCTCAACTTTACTGGGATCCACAGAAATACCTGCAGTTGAAACAACATGACCAAGAAATACAACTCTATCCAACCAAAACTCCCACTTGGAAAACTTAGCATACAACTACGAGTCTCGAAGTGTCTGGAGAACCAATCTCAGATGCTCCTTGTGCTGCATCAGAGTCTTAGAGTACACCAAGATATCATCGATAAACACAATCACAAACTGATCGATGAATTCTCTAAAGACTCGATGCATCAAGTCCATGAAAACTGCAGGGGCATTCGTCAATCCAAAAGGCATAACTAAAAACTCATAATGCCCGTACCTTGTACGAAAAGCAGTTTTCGCAACATCTTGCTCTCGAATGCCCAACTGATGGTACCCCGAGCGCAGATCGATCTTAGAAAACACAGCCGAACCCTGAAGTTGATCAAACAGGTCATCGATCCTCGGCAAAGGGTACTTATTCTTCACTGTTTTCTTATTCAATTGCCTAAAGTCGATGCACATCCTCATCGACCTGTCCTTCTTCTTTACAAACAAGAAGGGGCTCCCCGAGGTGACATGCTAGGTCTAATGAAACCCTTCTCCTGCAAATCACTAAGCTGTATCTTAAGCTCCCTCAACTCAGCAGGTGCTAAATGATACGAGGCTCTCGAGATAGGAGCTGTATCAGGTACCAACTCAATGCTTAAGTCTATTTCCCTCTTCAGATGAAAACCAGGAATCTCCTCCGAAAACACATCCGGGAAATTGCGAACAATGGGAACGTCGTAATCTTCACACACGACGAAGAAGACGCATCCAAAGCATAGATCATAAATCCAACATTTTCCAACGACAACAGGCTAAACATCTCCAACGC
Organism: Dorcoceras hygrometricum; assembly: GCA_001598015.1. NCBI lineage: Eukaryota > Viridiplantae > Streptophyta > Magnoliopsida > Lamiales > Gesneriaceae > Dorcoceras > Dorcoceras hygrometricum. Next base: position 40,919 of record KV005063.1, read on the forward strand.
AAGAGACTAAAGGAATCTTCGATCGGGAATCAAAACCATAGTAGTCCCACTTCTCGCCAGACTGGGGCCTAAAACGCACAACTCCATGGAAACAGTCCACGGTGGCCTTATAACCAGACAACACATCCATTCCCACTATGAATCGAAATCCCACATCACAAGCCTAATCATATTCGCTAACAACACATTCTCACCAAACCTAAGATTGCCATTCAACAAAATCTCTTGGGAGTACAGGCTCGCGCCGACAGGGGTTACAACAGACACAACATCACTCAAAGAAGTGGTATGCAAAACATGCTCAACCACAAATGCATCAGCAATATACGAATGCGATGCTCCTATATAAAATAACACACGCGTAGGAAAATCAAGGACAAAACAAGTACCTGCGATCACTCATGTTGGCGTGCCCTTCACTTGCTCCCTCGTCATGGCATTCACCTAGGCAAACTGAGGTCCTGAAAAGTGGGGCTGGGAAGACTGCACAGACTGGGAAGGTTGCACCCCCGAAACCATGGGACGGTTACCTTGCACCACTTGCGGCCTAACAAGAGACCTACGGTTCTACAATCCTTCCTCAATATCCATAGCTTTGTCCACCGCATCAGCATAACTCGTCGGTGAACCCGCCAACACCAAAGAATACAACTCCTCATTCAGTCCTTCCAAGAACTTGTTTCTTTTCTCCCTTTCTCGGCCAGAAACATGTGGAACATACACAAGAAGAGAAGAAAACATCCGGGCATACTCTCCCACATACATAGTTCCCTGCACCAGGTTATCAAACTCTCGCTCCCTGGCGTTAACATAGGACTCAAGGACATACTCCTGTCGAAAGGCAGTACAGAAACTGTTCCACGAAATCCCTACACCAGTCTCCTCTAGCGCACGAGAAGCATCTCTCCACCAACGCTCGGCACCTCTCCTCAACTAAAACATAGTCAAACTCAGCCTACGCTCATCGTCGTACCTGACACGGGCAAACAACCCTGTAATGTGCTGCAACCAGGACTCCGCATCGGAACTAGGCTCATCCTCGTTAAACGTCTGAGGGTTCATCCGCTAAAACCTCGCCATTACAAGTTCCATGTCGTCCACATGCGCTGCCAGCTCATCTACCTCAATCTCAACCTGTCTATCACGACCGCGATGAGGAATACTACGCTGCACTTCCTCGTTCTGACCTTCGGACTCTTCCGGAAACTGCCCTCTACCTCTACCCCTACGTCTAGGCGGCATCTACGAAGGCACTAAGAGGGTAAGGTCACACAGCAACAAATATATCACATAGCAATTAAGCCATATAGTCATGCACATGCAACAAGCAACACTGTGCCTAGACCCAAGTGTGATAAAAAAAATCGAGCTTATCACAGCTTAAGCTCTTATACATAAAATGTCAGGCCTCGTACACAAACACAAAGTTTAACCACGCAAACAATAGCGGAAGCATTTAAAATAGTGGCTAAAATTTTTGCTTTTGGCCTGACAGAAAGTTAACATAATTTAAAATACTAAAATAGTCAAAATACAGGTTTTACAACGCTTAAAACCCAACTACATCTCACACAACATACAAACATAGAGTGACTCCCAAATAAACAGAGCGATGAGTCTCTCGCTCAACATAGATATAATACAATATAACGAAAATATCATATGCATCTACTACATATAACTGGGACACTCTATCCACCTCCCGGGGCACTACCAGCTGGATGAACTCCACGACCAGCGGTGAAACCATGTAGAAAACACACAAGAAAACAAACACCAGCCCCAGAGGGACACGGGGTCAAACCCCAGTACGGAGAGCAACTGAAAAACAGCATAAGACAGCAACAGATAATATGAAATGCTATGTATGAGATGAGGCTACAACCGAAGGCAGGGAGCCAAAGGAATCTCAAGAACATATCAATGACATCAACAGATAACTGAGCAATGGTGGCCACGGATGTGTGAGTATATGAGAGCTACCCACTCGTCTCAGCACACGGTACCAGATGCAAACATAGCTCAACCTATTGTTGCCCAACTCATGTGATGTGGGAGCTACCCACTCCGCTCATAGTGGCTAACAGATCCCAGTAGGGAGATGAGTGTGACGGGAGTTACCCGCTCGACCTCCAAAACAAGCATCCTAGTAGACACAGGTCAAATACAACAAGGCATGGATAACAAGATCTGAGCTCAACATGATACATGAGTGAATGCAGATGCAACAGATAACAACAAGAAACACAAAGCATACACTGCACTACTGAACAGCAAGCAATTACAAATATTCATAAAAATCCAATGCTGTAAAACAAGCTCACATCCGTACCTCAGCTCTGAGCTATAATTACAACAACGAAGTCCCGAGCAACACAGATCCGAAAACCTGCTAAGAAACAACGCACAAAATCTCAGGGACAGTAGCACAGAAACTACGAATTGGGAGCTACGAGCTCAACCAAATCTATCCTACCCTCCTAACACAACAGAAGGTTCTAACGAAGCACAAGGTAGGATCTTAACGCTTAGCCAACAAGCTACCTGAACGGCAGAAGAAAATCCATGCTTATGCTAACATACTACAGAAGGGAGATGTCTCGCAATCTCTCCAAGCTTCACGCTAGCTTCCAAAAGCTGTACCAAAAGAAGCGTCCCAGCAAGAGGAGTCCAGCGCTACCACTATTACTTCAGTCGGAGCTGTCTATCGTCGGCAATCGGAGAAGATAGGGTTCGGTGAACAGTAGCAAGGGTATCGCGACAGGATTTGCTATCGGGAAATATTCTAAGTGTTGAAGCTGAATAATAAAGAATGAAAGCTAAGTCCTCTATTTAAAAAGGCCAAATATACTCAAATCTGATGAACAGTACCTACCGACTGTTGGGAAAATGGTGGCGGATCCGAATCCCGTCTCCCGGCGGCGCAGCGGAAGTTTAAAATTAGTGCCGGGAAACGTTCAATACAATGAAACAATTCAACAAACCATTCATAGGGGGTTCTGTGATTGTTACCTTGTTGGCGTCTAGGTGCCTGGCTCCGACCAGTTTCATGAGGAAACCGGCACTTCACGGTAGGCGGCGGTAGATTACGTCTAATCAGGTCCACGACCGGAAGCAAGGTTCCTTCGTCAGCCTGCACTAGAAGGCCTGACGAGATCAGCACGGACGGAAAATCCTCGAAAAGTTGGCCGGAACAAATTCCGGCGAGGGGCGGCGATGGCGGTGGTGGCCGGCGGCGGCGACTTTGGGATAGGAGGGGCGGCCGAGAGCTTTAGGTCTAGGGTTAGTAATGATGTGATTGAGTTATGTCATAATGAAGCCCTAAGTCTCCTTTAATAAGACTAGTAATGAACTTGGACCGGCCCAACGGGCCCGGGTCCAAATGACGATATCCATCACTGCGACTTCGTTACAACTCCGATCGCCGATCAGATCGGACCGATCGACTCAGTTTCCAAAACTGAATATTATGATCTGAAAAACCATTTTTCAGAACCCCAGTGCAAAATGACCGTTTTGCCCCTCAACAGCGGGAAATCACGATTTGACCCCTGTTGACTTTTAGGAAGTCGAACTTCCAAAAATCCTCCTCCTATGCTCAACACATTGAGCTCAGTTTCCGTGCGGGAATCTTGAATCCAGTACTTGTGTGACCCTCAATGGTTCATGGATACAGCTAGCCGTGGGCCCACAACCATTGTAGCTCCGAAATCACAATTTCGAACTTGCCCAACGGATCATGATAAAGTGCCTAGCAACATCGCGCCATGATCCCCTAGGTATCACTGATAGTGCCTGCAATAACCAGTTGGTCGTGGTTAGCGTACAGTACGGTCCTTTCAATCCATATATCCCGATCAGATCAACGACCATTGGTAAATCGAGAGTCGTTAGAGATCCGATAGCTATGCATACATCTTGGAGATCGAATAGTGACATCGCGAGTGTAACTAGGTAAACCCATTTACCTAAAACACTTCTAGTACTCTGGTCAGAGATTTATACACTATTATCTCCTCAGATAGCATAGGATATCCACGCATGTAAGCGAGCGGTGAATCCTCGACAACGAAGCATCGACTCCTACATGCATCGGGGTCTCACCCAATCCCGCCGCATAATGACCCCAAGTGAGTCGGCAAACGGGTCAAAGTGAGACGCCTATCATGTAGAGTCTCAATGAAGTTTCGAGTCGTGAGGACTAATACATAATGACCTGAGTCGGCAAACGGGTCAAAGTGAGACGCCTATCATGTAGAGTCTCAATGAAGTTTCGAGTCGTGAGGACTAATCAGTACAGTACAAACCTCGGACTTATCCACTCAACAAATGGTAACCACTTGGAAAGTTCGAACGAGGGTAGTTCGATAGATCACCGGTCACTATCTATCTGCATGCTCAGAACATCACAATGTTCCC
>KV005063.1:46669-71303 GCA_001598015.1 Dorcoceras hygrometricum
CATATAGATCTCTTCCTTAATGTTTCCATTAAGGAACGCAGTTTTCACATCCATTTGCCATATCTCATAGTCGTACCATGCGGCTATGGCTAACAATATTCTAATTGACTTGAACATTGCGATTGGCGAGAAGGTTTCATCATAGTCAATACCTTGCCTTTGAGTGTAACCTTTCGCGACCAGTCGTGCCTTGTAGGTCATTACCTTACCATCAGGCCCAAGTTTCCTCTTGTATACCCATTTGCACCCAATAGGAACAACTCCTTCGGGAGGATTAACAAGAGTCCAAACTTGGTTAGCATGCATTGAGTCAAACTCAGACTGCATTGCTTCAAGCCACAAATTTGAATCAGCATCGGAAACACCTTGCCTTTGAGTGTAACCTTTCGCGACCAGTCGTGCCTTGTAGGTCATTACCTTACCATCAGGCCCAAGTTTCCTCTTGTATTCCCATTTACACCCAATAGGAACAACTCCTTCGGGAGGATTAACAAGAGTCCAAACTTGGTTAGCATGCATTGAGTCAAACTCAGACTGCATTGCTTCAAGCCACAAATTTGAATCAGCATCGGAAATCGCCTCCTTGAAAGTTCTTGGATCAGATCCAACAACTTGATCATCTTCAAGGAGAAAACCAAATCTCTCCGGAGCCCTAGAAACCCTTTCGGATCTTCTAGGTGCGACCATTTCTGGTACCGGCTCTAGAGGTGCGGGAGACTCACCTGGTACTTCGATTGGATCTCGAACCTCTTCGAGTTCTACTATTTTGCCCTTTCTATCAAGTAGAAATTCCCTTTCCATAAAGGTGGCATTCCTAGAAACAAACACTTTTGTTTCACTTGGATAGTAGAAGTAGTATCCAATGGAATTCTTTGGATACCCAACGAAGTAACATAAGATGGATCTCGTATCCAGCTTATATCCCACTGTCTGCTTCACGTAAGCAGGACATCCCCAAATCCTCATGTATGAGTACTTGGGTGGTTTGCCCATCCATATCTCATATGGAGTCTTATCCACTGCCTTGGTGTGGACATTGTTCAACAACATTACCGCCGTTTCGAGCGCATATCCCCAAAACGAGGTAAGAAGCTCAGTGAAGCTCATCATAGATCGAATCATGTCCATCAAAGTTTGATTACGACGCTCCGCTACACCATTGAGCTGTGGTGTGGCCGGAGGGGTCCACTGTGCGAGAATCCCATTCTCTTTCAGATAGTCTTGAAATTCAGCACTCAAGTATTCACCACCTCGATCGGATCGAAGTGCTTTAATACTTTTTCCTAGTTGATTTTATACTTCAGCCTTGAATTCTTTGAACCTTTCAAAGGATTCAGACTTGTGCTTCATTAAGTACAAGTACCCATACCTAGAGTAATCATCAGTAAAGGTGATGAAGTATGAGTGACCATATTTAGTACCAATACTAAATTGTCCGCACACATCAGTATGGATCAAATCCAATAGGCCTTGAGCACGCTCACCCTTGCCCTTGAAGGGTTGCTTGGTCATCTTTCCCTTGAGACAGGACTCACAAGTCGGTAGGGAGTTAATGTCTGACAGATCAAATATGTCACTCCTAACTAACTTGTTCATCCTACTTAGAGAAATATGACCTAGCCTAGCATGCCAAAAGTTGTGCTGGGTTCAAGTTATCGTGTTTCCTTTTAATCGTTGTTGTATGTGCTTCGACATCGCGAGTTGGAACGTCTTTTAATTTTAAGGTGTATAAATCGTTTTCGCTTTCCCCCATTCCAATTAAACATTCATTCTTGTAAATATTGCAAATCGAATTAGCAAACATACAAGAATATCCATCACTATCAAGCATAGAAACAGAAATAATGTTCTTTATTAATTCGGGAACAAACAAAACGTTTCTCAATAAAAACTTAAAATCAGAAGACAGAAATAAATAAACATCTCCTACAGCTACTGCAGCAACTCTTGCTCCATTGTCAAGCCTCAAGTGGGTCTCACCCTCTCTAAGACGTCGGCTTCTTGTCATCACCTGCAAATCATTGCAGATATGAGATCAACATCCGGTATCAAGTACCCAAGAAGTCGAATTAAGAGACATATTTATTTCGATATAGAATATACCTTTCTCAGTTCGCAACTGTTCGAGGTACTCCTTGCAGTTCCTCCTCCAATGCCCAGGCTTGTGGCAGTGGTGGCAAACATCCTCAGTCTTGTTTGGCTTGGAAGCCTTTGCCTTTGGCTTCTTGGTGGGCTTTTCCTCCTTCGCAGGGGCAGAACGCTTCTTTCCCTTGCGTCCGGGCCCCTTCTTCACAGAGGAAGAAGAGCCCATAAGGAGGACGGGCTTGTCCTTCTTTATGGTTCCTTCGAACACTACAAGCATGTTAACCACCTCTTCAAGGGTGGCTGCCAGCTTGTTCATGTTGAAGTTGACCACAAAGGGGTCGAATGCAGCAGGCAGTGAGAGGAGAATCACATCCACAGACAGCTCGTGTGGAAGTGTGATATCAAGGCCCGACAGCTTTTCAACGAGCCCAATCATACAAACCCCATGCTCGCGGACCGAAGTCCCATCACGCATGTGGCTCGTCATAAGCTCCTTGACAGCCGTGAACCTCTCATGTCGAGAGTTCTCCCCATACAGTTCTTTGAGATGAAAGAGTATGTCAGCAGCATACTTTGTCTTCTCAAAGCGCCGTTGCATTTCGTTAGACATCGACGCCATCACATAGCATCGAGTCTTAAGCTCGTCGTCCAACCATTGTTTAAGCGTAACCAGCTCCTCAGGGCTGATATCGGCAGGGGCTTCCTTCGGAGGGCTCTTCTCTATCGTATAAAGAAGTTTCTCCGAAGCCAACACAATGTTGAGGTTTCGAAGCCAGTCTTGGTAGTTCAGACCGGTGAACTTGGTGCTATCCAGTATAGCAGCGAGTGGGTTTTTGATCGAAGACATTATAAATGCAGTTATACTGAAAAGAAAACAGACAATCATCACTAACTATATATAAAATAATCGCTAAGACATAAAACAAGGTCATTAAGTTTTATGAATTACCCTCCCACTATTTTAACGATTTCACCACCTTCTAATGAAATCGAGAAAACAAGTTTCTTTAGTGGGTACACGGAGCCCAATCAAGAAATCATGGACCCGAATAATATCAGCCATCCATGACCCCCAAAAGGTAGTTTCCGATTGCAACCGGTGCAACCTCCATGTATTCACCTCACGTCCAGTAAGGGTCCAATAATATGACGCCGTTTACTGTCACGTGTCAAGATGACCCATCAATGTTGAGTCGTGAAGGACGGTCCCCTTAACGTCCCCAATAATATGAGCCAACGTTAAAAGGGGTTCCAACCGACTCACAACAATTGTCAATGGCGTGGACACCTTTCCGGCATACATAACCCCCTCAATAATATGAGCCGGGTCATGTATACGAGTAGCATCGGCGTACACCCATGTTGATGGAAGGTAGGGAAATTTAAACAAATTTAAATTCCCTTCAGCTTATCGAATAAACTTTTAATCTTGATATTAGTTTTAAATCGCATTTAAAACGAGGGATTTTATTTTCGAAAAGTTTTCGTCTCATGCAATATATTTTAAATCATATTTAAAACATGCGGATTCAACTAACTATATATCACATATATAAACATTGGGATGATCGATCGCGAGAGCTATGCGGTCTGTGGTTGCCAATCACGGACCTGGGTCCAATCCTAGGTGAAATGCAATATACAATGCAATCCTATTACATTTGCTTCCGGTTTTACAGATCTTCGGTCTTCAATATCTTTGATCGTCATCGGGCCCACCATCTTCAAAAGTCCTCCCACTAAGTCTAGTAATTTACAATTAAATTCCATGACACATAAGGGATACATTTTTAAGGGGTGGGAACGGACCACAAACAGACCCACTTTTATAAAATGATAACCAACAATATTATAACCGAAATCATAAAAACCTAAAGCATACACCAAAAATATTGGGGCATGGCTCTCGATCATCCCAATCATGCAATCAATCTAATTAATATGCATAAATTAAATAATCAAATTATTTATCACAAAATCATATTTTAATCATAAAATCGCATTTTATAATAAAATCGCATTTTGTCGATAAAATCAAATTTTAATCAACAAAATCATATTTAATTATAAAATTATATTTTACAATCAAAATCGTATTTACAATTTTAATTGCATCATATTGGGCCAAAAACAATTTTGGGCCCAAAATCTCAAAATTTCAAAATTGACCAAAATCGGCCCGATATCGAATATCGGCCCGAAAACTTCATGGGCTACCCGGGACAGGCCCGAACTAAACCTAGAAGGAAAAATCAGCCGTCGCAATACGCCGGAAATCACGTCGGACGGCGGCCGCCGCAACCATCACGCGTGGCACAAGGCCTCGCACGGCCGTGACTTGCGCGGCACAGCCGCGCAACGTGATGCGCGACAAGCGCATCTTCACGCGCCGTCGCTTTTTCGACCATCGCGCAACTAGTGCGCATGGTCAGCGAGCAACGGCCGGCCATCGTTGGCGCAACGGCTTGCGCATAACAGCGGGCATAGGCCGCGCGACATGCGCGACCATCGCGCGGCCAGCGTGCAACGAAGTGCACGCGGCTGCTGGCCATGGCCAGCCACCATGCGCGGCCAGCGCGCATGGTGTCACGCGCGCTGTTGCGCGCGCGATGGGCCGCGGAGCGCGGCGGCGGCCGGCCGGTCGGAAAAAAAATTTTTTTGATTTTGAAACTCGAGATCGGATGCAATTATGGCACTACTGTATTGAAGGATCCGAGCCTTGGCTCTGATACCACTGTTGGGAAAGCGGTGGCGGATCCGGATCCCGTCTCCCGGCGGCGCAGCGGAAGTTTAAAATTAGCGCCGGGAAACATTCAATACAATGAAACAATTCAACAAACCATTCATACGGGGTTCTTTGATTGTTACCTTGTTGGCGTCTAGGCGCCTGACTCCGACCAGTTTCACGAGGAAATCGGCACTTCACGGTAGGCGGCGGTAGATTACGTCTAATCAGGTCCACGACCGGAAGCAAGGTTCCTTCGCCAGCCTGCACTAGAAGGCCTGACGAGATCAGCACGGATGGAAACTCCTCGAAAAGTTGGCCGGAACAAATTCCGGCGAGGGGCGGCGGCGACGGCGGTGGTGGCCGGCGGCGGCGACTTTGGGAGAGGAGGGGCGGCCGAGAGCTTTAGGTCTAGGGTTAGTAATGATGTGATTGAGTTATGTCATAATGAATCCCTAAGTCTCCTTTAATAAGACTAGTAATGAACTTGGACCGGCCCAACGGGCCCGGGTCCAAATGACGATATCCATCACTGCGACTTCGTTACAACTCCGATCGCCGATCAGATTGGACCGATCGACTCAGTTTCCAAAATTGAATATTATGATCTGAAAAACCATTTTTCAGAACCCCAGTGCAAAATGACCGTTTTGCCCCTCAACAGCGGGAAATCACGATTTGACCCCTGTTGACTTTTAGGAAGTCAAACTTCCAAAAATCCTCCTCCTATGCTCAACACATAGAGCTCAGTTTCCGTGCGGGAATCTTGAATCCAGTACTTGTGTGACCCTCAATGGTTCAGGGATACAGCTAGCCGTGGGCCCACAACCTTTGTGGCTCCGAAATCACAATTTCGGACTTGCCCAACGGATCATGGTAAAGCGCCTAGCAACATCGCGCCATGATCCCCTAGGTATCACTGATAGTACCTGCAAGAACCAGTTGGTCGTGGTTAGCGTACATTACGGTCCTTTCAATCCATATATCCCAATCAGATCAACGACCATTGGTAAATCGAGAGTCGTAGAGATCCAATAGCTATGCATACATCTTGGAGATCGAATAGTTACATCGCGAGTGTAACTAGGTAAACCCATTTACCTAAAACACTTCTAGTACTCTGGCCAGAGATTTATACACTATTATCCCCTCAGATAGCATAGGATATCCACGCATGTAAGCGAGCGGTGAATCCTCGAAAACGAAGCATCGACTCCTACATGCATCGGGGTCTCACCCAATCCTACCGCCTAATGACCCCAAGTGAGTCGGCAAACGGGTCAAAGTGAGACGCCTATCATGTAGAGTCTCAATGACGTTTCGAGTCGTGAGGACTAATCAGTACAACCAAGACTTCGGACTTTTCCACTCGACAAATGGTAACCACTTGGAAAGTCCGAACGAGGGTAGTTCGATAGATCATCAGGTCACTGTCTATCTGTATGCTCAGAACATCACAATGTTCCCTACCAATGAAACATGGTACTTCGCATCGCAGATACTAGTCTCAAGCTCGGGCGGCCTTATCCTCATTTTGACGGCCCAATCGACTAGGAACTACTTCAGAATACACAGTGCCTATTAGATGTGTTTCATGATAGCCGTCATACCCACTATCACATCTAACATACACTATGGTGCACTCTAGGTCTTTATCCAACACAATTGTTAACATTATATAAACATAACGAAGATAAAGAATGCCATAAATAAATGCGAATATCATATATAAAGACTGTCATATACAAGAGTCTATAAACCCACACGCCACAAGTTGGCTAGTTGGGCATCTACTCTAACACCGACAACTTAAGTCTCAAAGCTGAATTTCCCGCTCGGATCTGAATCTCACATCAGATCTGGATCTACACCAAAACAGATCCTGACTTAACCAAATGACGTCGCACAGAGTCCACTGCCACTTCTGGACACGTCACCCGCTACTCAAATCTTACATGCTAAACACATATCATCGCAACACTCAGATCCTATCGAAATCTGAGACCAACGCTACTCACATCTGAGTTTCCTCCGCTAAGCCAAAACGCTGTCGTTCCAACAATCCAAGCGACGTATTTTATCTACTCGCTACAGAAACACGCTGACTCACATCTGAACACCTGAAATACCAGATTCCATCACCAAAACTGAGCGCGATCACCAGCGCTGACCAACACTCGCATCTGACCAGTTCCCGTGGGAATTCTCCAACTCTCCAGATCTGATTCAAGAACTTATACGGACCCGATATCTTCATCAAGCATACCAACTCAAAGCTGGCTCATCCCAGATCTGTTCAAGCCAAATCTGGTCTATGTTAAACCCGATTAATTAACTCAATTAATCTTATAAACTATCGAGTCTCACAGCTGCCCTGATTTCTGACACAATCTATGGTTCAACCTGAAATGAGGAAACCACGAAATAGTCGTCTCCAGGCTGAAACAACCAACCAGTCATTCCCAAATGCTCATGTACTTTGGAGATGATGCAAGCATCGAAACTTGGGCTTTTCTAATAAAGGCATCAACAACAAGATTTGGTTGATTTGATATTGTATCTCGCAATCAAAGTCCTTGAGTAACTTCATCCATTGGCACTGACTCATGTTCTATCAGATTGAGAGAGGTATATAAAGCTCTTGTGGTCGGTGCACACAACAAATTGCTCACCATAAAGTTAAGGGAGCCAAATTTTCAAATCAAACACAATGGCCGACAACTCTAAATCATGAACCGTGCATCGAGTCTCGTAAGGTTTTAGCTGTCGAGACGCATAAGAAATGACTCGTCCTTTTTGCATTAAAAAACACTGGAGCAGTGGTCCACTAAGCAAAACATTAGGATAATACCACAAAACCTCCTGAACCCGAAGGCAACGCTAACACTGGAGCAATATTTAACTTCTCCTTCAGCAACTGAAAATTGTTCTCACACTCCTCAGTCCAAACGAATCTCCTTTATTTCTGAGTCAACTGCATTATAGGCTTGGCTATCTTAGAAACATCGATAAAACACTAGTAATATCCAGCCAATACCAAAGAGCTACAAATCTCACAGACATTCTTGGGACTCTCCCAGTTCACAACGGCTTCTACCTTACTGGTATCAACTGAGATACCCTGAGAAGAAATGACATGACCCAGAAATACAACTCTGTCCAACCAAAACTCACACTTGGAGAAATTAGCATAAAGCTGTGACTCTTGAAGCTAGGTTTAACCCAGGAACCCTGTTCGCATGAGTTGGTCGGTAGAACACTATCAAGCACATTCCAAGGTATTTTAAATCAGTCGGTGCAAGTACTTTTAAAGACAAAATGATCTCATGCTTTTCATTTGTGTATAAGTACCTCCACCCTCATTATCAAACTTCTTCTAACGATTTTCATTTTAAAGCGATAGGACTGTGGGAAAAAGCTCTTTGCCGACCAGAGCTTCAAGACACTTTCGAAGTGATTTTGATCATGTTTGTAAGTGATTCAAGGTCAGAGGATTTCTATTAGCTGTTTCAGCAGTTGAGGCAAGTAAACTCTTTTTCTTGTTGTACTTTGGAAAACATATATTGTTTCCTTCTTGCATGTTTGTATGAGTTTTAAAGGTTTTAGAAAAGTTTTCGAAGTTTTTCAAACACATATTTGAGTTTATATTGATTTCTTTAGAAAATATTGGTGAGTTTTTATTCGGAAAATTTGTTTGAAAATTTTTACGATGTTTGAGTCAGTTTCTTCTTGAAATTTCTGGCATGTTCTGAAAGTAGTTTGCAAGCAGCTTAGGTGTTTTTGTTTCTAAATGTTTCCTTAGATATTTTCGTTTGATTCAGACCAAGGAAATCTTCTAAGCTGTTAATCATTATTGTGCTAACTTTGCGATCTGTTTCTTCTCTTGAGCTGATTTTAAGCCACGATCTGATTATTTTCTCGAGCTGATTTTAATCCGTGATATGATTATTTTCCCGAGCTGATTTTTAAGTCGTGGTTGGATTTCATTGTCCGATCTGAGTTAACTTTGTTTACCATTGTAATGTAGTCTGCTCGTTTATATTGTGTTTACTTTTCCTAATCTGAGTTGACCAAATAGCCTAGATCATATTTTCAATTCTGAGCTGGTTTACGCTCTCGTTCTGGTCATACTCCGAGCTGAGTTGATTCAGCTTAGGTCCACTCTGGATTTTGTTGGATCTGGAAACAAATTTGACATGATTTTTATGAACACAAAACTATCTGTGTTGCGTACTTATGTATTTACTTGAGCATGCAGGCCAGATCGGAAGATCAGCTCAGAGCTTAGGCAAAACAGATCAGATGAAAAAGAAGCTTAGAGATCTAAGCTGGAACAGTAGGGGATGCCCAAACTGATCCAGCAGGCGACATGCAAGCTGACCCAGCTCAGATAAGAGCAGCTTAGAATATTAGATAAGAGCCTAACTTATGAATATGTACAGTATAATAATAAATGAGCTTAGTTACTAAGTGCAGATCAGTTTTGCGTAGAACAGTTCAGATGGAGCTTCGAGTTAAAAAAGTTCAGATCAGTTTAGAGTAGTTCAGATGAGAACATTACAGAATCAGCACAGATTAAGCAGATTAGATCAGATGAAATTAGATCAAAGAAGCAGTTTAGATCAGCTTAGAGCAGAATAGAACAGAACAGAATCAGCTCAGATTAGATTAGAAGTGCATAGAGAATCAGATTAATTTAGAGCTTACAAGAGCAGCTCATAGCTTAGAACGGATAGAATAAGTAGAGAGTCGATCAGCTTAGAGAAGATTAGATCAGATAAGAACAAGAGCAGCTTATAAGTGTTGCAAGAGCAACTCAGACTCCATCTTACAGTTCAGATAAAAACGGATCAGATCAGATGAATCAGTTCAGAGTGAACAACATAGAGAAGAAGCGCAAAAACAGCTCCAGAACAGAAAGACACATATTAGAATAGCTTAGATCATATCAACTCAGAGAAGTTTAGAAAAGAGCATAATAGATCAGATCGAAGCTTCGACCAGACCAGAACGAGATCAGCTCAGATGAATTATTTTGTACAATCTTTATTTAGAATACTAGACGACAAACTAATTTTTCTGATCGAGACAGAGCTCACATATTCAAAATGAAAAAGCCAGAAACGCATTCAATGACGAAGGACATAAGGTACAACAACGTCAGAAACTTTACAGAAGATTTTCAACGTATAGGAACTTGTGTCCAATGGTAACATCAGCACAGAGGCTATACATGTATCGAGAGCTGAACTGATGTAATTAGGCATGCAACGAGAGAGAAGATAGTAGAAAAGAGATGGACATCGCCATGGAAAGATAACTGAGGCGAATCAGTTGACTATCATATCAAAGGAGCTTAATTGTATAAGTCGATTGTTGAGCTCATCAGCTGTAGCGCCCCAAAATCCATAAGACTAAAAATCGATTAGCCTATCTTTTCTAAGGGCTGATTTAGATTCGAGTATTCAGATATCAGTTCAAATATGATTTTTTATTTCCCAGCTTTGAAGCAACGGTCAGAAGGTTTCGGAAGGATTTTGCCCAAGCACAAATCTGAAATGGTCCAGATCTGATTTTCCTTTACAAAAATAAAATGATTTCGGTTGGGAGACATGTTTTTTTAAAATATTGTAACAAGTTTACAAATCAAATAGTAGTAGTGAGTTTTTAGCAAATCTTTTAAAAAGGATAAGATTTGGCACGACAACCATGCCTACTCAAGTGCTTTTACCTACTAACCAATCATTCTCCCTTGTATAAAATGTTTTTACGTGAGGTTCTGGATTCATATTTAGGTTGCAATAAAACGTTAAGTTCTTTCAAAATACTTAGAAGTTCTCAGAAGTGTGCTTGAGGAGACTTCCAACTGCAGCCATCTGCACGTCTCGATATTCATTCAAGCAAGTAAAAAATGATTCTTGCTACATCTAGTAAAACATATATTACTTAGTTGTTTTATGTGTATGCTTGCCTGTTTCAGTTCCAGTTAAATGTTGAGTTGAGCTATGGATTCACTGCTTTGATGCTCTTGTTTTGAGGAAACTCACCATAAGGTTTAGCAAACAACTGTGTTTTAAAATATACTGAGTTGTACAGGTTCTAGTTAAGATAAAGCCAAGAGAAGTTTCCTCTTGTTCTAACGTATTTCGAAGATTCTGGACATTGAATCTAAACGGATAACCAACGTTGGTCCGATCGGGAGCAAGATTTGATTGGAGAAGCAAACCTGGTTTGTTTGGAGACTGTCTGAGTCGAAGCAGTATTTTGTGTTTCGTAGCCAAGTATGTTTCTATGCATAACGTTATTCTTAGCCAAATCTGTTTTCGGGTTTATCACAGCTGAGTAACCTATCAAATCTGAAATAATTGCTCCGTAGCTCATTCTTAGCCAAATCTGTTTTCGGGTTTATCACAGCTGAGTAACCTATCAAATCTGAAATAATTGCTCCGTAGCTCTTGTTACTGTTTTCTCAATCAGATCTGTTTGCTCAGACCAAATCTGTTTCTCTATGTCAAATCTGTTTTCGAAGAACCAGATCTGTTTTCCCATTCACTAGCTATTCTCTTTAGTCAAAGCTATTATTTACACCTAAGATCTGTTTATACAACCAAAGCTAACCTTTGCGCATAAGATCTGTTAACCCACATCTGATTGCACGTTCGAGTCATTCCTACAGAGCTGGTCCTTGCTATCATCAGCTCCGAGTCCAAATATACACTTAGTAGTGTTTTTAAAGATAAAAATGAGTTCATGGTAGTGAATCTACAGATTTCAGTGATCGACCTTATACCAAGAGCCAGTATATAACTATTTTAGTTAAAGGAAGTAAAGTTTCAGATTTAAGGATTTCTGGTATAGAGGACCAGGTCACTCAGGAAGGGACAGGATTACAGTAGGACTGTAATCCCTTCATGGAAGGGACATGATTATTGAAATATTGTAATCCCTTCACAGAGAGTTACTGATCAGTTAACATGCTTCATGCACAAGGACCACCAGAGAGCCTCTAGACCATAATTCATCCAGTATAAGCAATTCATATTCCGAGTTCTGAGTTATTTTTTAGTATCGAGATTTCAGATTCAGATGTCTTCCTTTAATTTATGTATTTCGATTCAGATTTCAGTTATGCATGCATTTATGTGATCTATGTTATCCTAAGTTTTACTTGTTGAGCCCCTAGGCTCACTAGTTTTCCCAATGCAGGTGAGGCAGCTCAGGGCCAGGAGGGTGGCACAAGTTGAACGGGATTCAGGGCTGTGTGTGTGTTTGTCAACGGTCGGCGTTCCGCGTAGTCTTAGCTGTTTTTGTTTTTTCTCTTCTGACAACTGTATTAATATCCATTACAACAATGGAGAATTCATATAGAGTTCCAGTAGTTGTAATTTCTCATATCTGAATTTTATTGAAATCTGAAGCCTTGTATTTCAAGTCTGCTTTGATTATTTATTTTGGTGGCATCAACTTTAATTCAGCTTTGTGCAAGGAAACACAGCTTGATTTTATTTCGAATTTAGTCCTCCTATTTCATTCGACTTTTATTTATTTCAATTCTGTTGATTCCCATGGTTTTGGGTGTCACAACTTTGTATCAGAGCATGATCCTGAGATAAACACACCCTTCCCAGTCTGGAGCAGCTTTCATTGTCCGCATCTCCTGAATTGTGAGTTTTATTGTTATTTTAAGAGTTCTTTCTCTTTCGAGTTCTGATATTCTTTTGTGGTGGATTGTGGGCTATAGATTAAGATGTCAGGGAGAGGGAGAGGTAGAAGAAGCACCCCAGTAGACGAAACCAATCCAGATAGTAACGCTCGTATTGCCCAACTCTTCTAACTGATGGTAGAGCAATCCGTCAAAGGCAATGGACAATCTTCGAGCAGTAGGGGACCACATTTTGATGATTCCCAGGAGAGGTTTCAAAGACAGAAACCGAAGGAGTTCTGTGGTATAACAGATCCGCTTGTTGTTGAGAGCTGGATTAAGTCCATGGAAGTGATTTTTGAGTACCTTCAGATTCCAGATCTGGATAGGCCAAGTGTGCTATCTATATGCTAAGAGATGATGCAATGATATGGTGGGAGGGAGCAAAGCTGTCAGTGGAGTTGGCAAATATTTCGTGGGATGCGTTCAAACGAGTTTTCTTTGAGCAGTATTTCACAGCAGACAAGAGGTCTGAGTTGAAGCGAGAGTTCTTGACCTTGAAGCAAGTTTGTCTGACTGTGCAAGAGTACATCCAGAAGTTTGATAGAGACTGTTATTTTGTACCTCTTATTGGAAGGGACCCCGAGGAGAAGCTGAGCCACTTTGTGGAAGGATTGAGACCTACATTCAAGTTGAATGTTAGGTTAGCAGGACCCAGATCTAATAGGGAAGCACTAGATAAGGCCCTGCGAGTGGAGAGGGACTGGAAGGATGTGGAGCAGGAGACACAGCAGAGGAGGCAATCTTTTCATCAGGAAGATCCGAGGCCATTTAAGAAGCAGAATAAGCACCAGCAGCGACCCCAAGAACCAAAACCTATACCAGCCCAACCTATCAGTGCAGTACCAGTCGGATTTAGTAAATCGGTTTGTCCCAAGTGGCATAAGAACCACCCGGGTCAATGCAAAGCTGGCCAGTGCGGATGTTACAAGTGTGGTGCTCAACGCCAGATCTCCAAGTTCTGGCTCAGTCAAAAAAACTGGTGCCATCAGAGCTTACGTCATGACAGCTGAACAAGCTAAGCCCGCTTCTACAGTGATTACGGGTAAGATTTTGGTTGTTGGTTTGTCCTCCTTTGCCTTGTTAGATTCGGGTGCGACCCATTCCTTCATAGCTGAGGATTTTGCTAAGAAGTTACCACATAAGCCAGAAAGATTGTCTATAGGCTATTGCGTGACTGTACCATCAGGAGAAGAGTTGATATCTGGTAGTATATATCATGACTTAGAGCTTGAACTTCAAGGACATGTAGTTACCGCCAATTTAATTGTTTTGCCCATGACAGAATTCGATTTGATTTTGGGAATAGACTGGTTATCCAGATATGGAGTAGTGATCGACTTTAAGCTCAGGGCAATAGTTGTAAATCTGTCCACGGGATTTCAGATTTCTTTCAAATCTGACCAGTTTCGTAGAGTCCCCCACGTTATTTCAGCTTTGAAGGCCCAACGCTATTTGAGGAAAGGTGGAGTAGGGTTTCTAGCGAGTTTATCCTCCCTAGACATTTCTATTAAACCCCAACTTTCAGATTTGGAGGTGGTGAACGATCCCATAAGTGTTTCCAGAAGACATCAGTGGTTTACCTCCAGATAGAGAGATAGAGTTCGCTATCGACTTAGTGCCTGGAGCAGCTCCGGTTTCCAGACCTCCCTATAGGCTCGCTCCTACAGAGATGAAAGAGTTGAAAGAACAAATTCAAGATCTATTGGATAAGGGATTTATTCGACCTAGTACATCCCCGTGGGGATCCCCTGTTTTGTTCGTTAAGAAAAAGGATGGGAGTTTCAGATTGTGTATAGACTACCGTGAGTTGAATAAGCTTATCATTAAGAATAATCACCCCTTACCTAGGATTGAGGAATTGTTTGATCAGTTGAAGGGAGCAGCAGTGTTCTCTAAGATAGATTTAAGATCTGCATACCATCAGCTGAAGATTAAAGAGGCCGATGTATATAAGACAGCTTTCAGGACAAGATATGGCCATTATGAGTTTTTAGAGATGCCTTTTGGACTAACTAATGCTCCATCTATTTTTATGGACCTGATTAATAGAGTTTTCCAACCATTTTTTGATCAATTTGTAATAGTATTTATAGATGATATCTTTGTATATTAAAGACCAGCTCCGAGCATGCCACTCAACTTCGAATAGTGTTACAAGTTTTAAAAGAAAGAGATTGTTTGCTAAGTTTAGCAAATGTGAGTTTTGGCCGGAGAAAGTTGCTAGGTCACATCATTTCTAAGGATGGTTTAGAAGTCAACCCAGCTAAGGTAGAAGCTGTGCGAGACTGGCCTGTGCGAGACGATTTATTCAAGGATTTTCAAGGACAGCAGTTCCATTGACTTCGTTGACTAGGAAACAAGAATGGACCCCCAGTTGTCAGCAGAGTTTCGAGAAGTTGAAGCAAGAGTTTATAGAAGCTCCAGTTTTGACCATTCCTTCTGAACAAGGGAATTTTGTGATCTACACCGATGCTTCTAAGTTAGGTTTAGGAGCTGTTTTGATGCAGGATCGTAGAGTAATAGCGTATGCGTCCAGAAAACTGAAGAACCACGAGAAGAATTATCCACGCATGACTTAGAATTAGCAGTTGTGGTTTTCGCCCTTAAGATCTGGAGATATTATCTGTATGGGGAGAAGTGTGAGATATTTATAGATCATAAGAGTTTAAAGTACTTCTTCACCCATAAGGAATTGAATATGAGACAGAGAAGATGGTTAGAGCTGGTCAAAGATTACGATTGTACCATTAGCTACCACCCAGGAAAAGCCAATGTGGTGGCTGATGCTCTTAGCAGGAAGTCGATAGGATTGACTCAGATCACAGCTCAGAGGCCCTTAGCATATGAGATTGAGAATTTTGGGCTAGAGATTATTCCCCGTCATAGTATAGTAGTTCTAGCGGATCTCACCATTCGATCAAATCTGTTAGATCAGATCCGAGAAGGACAGCTGTTAGATGAGCAGCTGCAGAAGTGGGTTAAGCAGGATACAGAGAGAGGTAGTAATCTCTATACTTCAGCGGGAGGAGTTGTCAGATACCATGGCAGATTATGGGTTCCTAGTGTGAACAAATTGAGATCAGATCTGATGACAGAAGCTCATACAGCCCCATATACAATACATCCAGGGAGCACTAAGATGTACAGAGATCTTCAGAAGCTATATTGGTGGCCAGGCATGAAACGCGACATTGCTAGATTTGTTTCAGAGTGCCTGACTTGTCAATTGGTCAAAGCTGAGCATCACAGACCAGCTGGGATGCTAAAACCCCTGCCGATACCAGAATGGAAGTGGGAGAGTATTGCGATGGATTTTGTAGTTGGGTTACCCAGATCTGTCCAAGGATACAATTCAATATGGGTTATAGTAGACCGACTTACCAAATCTGCTCACTTCTTGCCAATTAAGATAACTTACGATGTGAGCCAATACGTTGAGTTGTATATAAGAGAGAATGTAAGACTTCATGGGATTCCAGTTTCGATTGTATCTGACAGAGATCCCAAGTTTAGTCAGCCTTTTGGAAGAGTTTACATAGAGCTTTGGGTACTAAGTTAACCATTAGCACGGCTTTTCATCCCCAGATAGATGGTCAATCAGAAAGGGTGATTCAGACATTATAGGATCTGCTCAGAGCTTGTATCATTGATTTTTCAGAGAGCTGGGATTCAAAGCTGCCTTTGGTAGAATTCACTTACAACAATAGTTTCAAGCATCCATTCAGATGGCCCCTTACGAAGCTCTCTATGGCAGAAAATTTAGAGCACCCATTCATTGGGATGAGATAGGAGAACGAGCTGGTTTGGAACCAGACTTAGTAGAACAAACTTATGAAGCTATTAAGAAAGTAAGAGATCGATTGAGAACCGCTCAAAGAAGACAAAAGAGCTATGCTGACAGTAGACACCGTGAGTTAAGATTCGAATCTGGATATCACGTTTTCTTAAAGGTAGCACCGATGAAAGACGTAATGAGATTTGGGAGGAAGGGTAAGCTAAGCCCAAAGTTCATTGGTCCATACGAGATCTTGGACAAAGTAGGAACGCTATCTTACAGACTAGCTTTACCCCCGCATCTGTCCTCGATACATAATGTTTTTCACGTATCAGCTTTGAGGAAATATGTTCCTAACCCGTCGCATGTTTTAAGCTATGATCCAATCCAACTTGCACCAGATCTGAGCTATGAGGACCGACCAGAAAGGATTCTTCATAGAGAGAAAAGGAATTTAAGAAACCGTAGCATCCAATGGTTAAAGTTCAATGGTCTGAGCGTGAAGCAACTTGGGAAACAGAAGAGGGTATGCGTAGTCTCTACCAGAGCTGTTTGGTAAGTAAATTTCAATGACGAAATTCCATTAAGGAGGGTAGAGTTGTAGCGCCCCAAAATCCATAAGACTACAAATCTATTAGCCTATCTTTTCTAAGGACTGATTTGAGATTCGAGTATTCAGATATCAGTTCAAATCTGATTTTTTATTTCCCAGCTTTGAAGCAACGGTCAGAAGGTTCCGGAAGGATTTCGCCCAAGCATTAATCTGAAATGGTCCAGGTCTGATTTTCCTTTACAAAAATAAAATGATTTCGATTGGGAGATATGTTTTTATAAAATATGGTATCAAGTTTACAAATCAAAATAGTAGTAGTGATTTTAGAAAATCTTTTAAAAAGGACAACAATTGGCACGACAACCATTCCTACTCAAGTGCTTTGTCCTACTAACCAATCATTCTCCCTTGTATAAAATGTTTTTACGTGAAGTTCTGGATTCATTTTTGGGTTGCAAGAAAACGTTAAGTTTTTTTCAAAATACTTAGAAGTTCTTAGAAGTGTGCTTAAGGAGACTTCCAACCGCAGCCATTTGCACGTCGCGATGTTCATTCAGGCAAGTAAAAATTGATTCTTGCTACATCTGGAAAACATATATTACTTAGTTGTTTTCTGTGTATGCTTGCCTGTTTCAGTTCGAGTTAAATGTTGAGTTGAGCTTTGGATTCACTGCTTTGATGATCTCGTTTTGAGGAAACTCACCAGAAGGTTTAGCAAACAACTGTGTTTTAAAATATACTGAGTTGTACAGGTTCCAGTTAAGATAAAGACAAGAGAAGTTTCCTCTTGTTCTTATGTATTGCGAAGATTCTGGACATTGAATCTAAACGGATAAGCAACGGTGGTCCGATCGGGAGCAATTTTTGGTTGGATAAGTGAAGCTGGTTTGTTTAGACACTGTTTTGAGTCGAAGCAGTATTTCGTGTTTCGTAGCCAAGTCTGTTTCTATGCGTAACGTTATTCTTAGCCAAATATGTTTTCGGGTTTCTCACAGCTTAGTAACCTATCAAATCTGAAATACTTGCTCCGTAGCTCTTCTTACTGTTTTCTCAATCAGATCTGTTTGCTCAGACCAAATCTGTTTCTCTATGTCAAATCTGTTTTCGAAGAACCAAATCTGTTTTCCCATTCACTAGCTATTCTCTTTAGTCAAAGCTGTTATTTACACCTAAGATCTATTTATACAACCAAAGCTGACCTTTGCGCATACGATCTGTTAACCCACATCTGATTGCACGTTCGAGTCGTTCCTTCAGAGCTGGTCCTTGCTATCATCAGCTCCGATTCCAACTGTACACTCAGTAGTGTTTTTAAAGATAAAAATGAGTTCATGGCTGTGAATCTACAGATTTCAGTGATCGACCTTCGATCAAGAGCCAGAATATAACTATTTCAGTTAAAGGAAGTAAATTTTCAGAATTAAGGATTTATGGTATAGAGGACCCAGTCACTCAGGAAAGGACAGTATTACAGTAGGACCGTAATCCCTTCATGGAAGGGAGAGGATTATGGAAATATTGTAAACCCTTCACAGAGAGTTACTGATCAGATAACATGCTTCATGCACAAGGACCACCAGAGAGCCTCAAGACCATAAGTCATCCAGTATAAGCAATTCAGATACCGAGTTCTGAGTTGTTTTTTAGTAGCGAGATTTAAGATTCAGATGTCTTCCTTTAATTTATGTATTTTCGATTCAGATTTCAGTTATGCAGGCATTTATGTGATCTTTGTTATCCTCAGTTTTACTTGTTGAGCCCCTAGGGTCACTAGTTTTCCCGATTCAGGTGAGGCAGCTCAAGGTCAGGCGGGTGGCGCAAGTTGAACCGAATTCGGGGCTGGGTGTGTTTGTCAACAGCCGGAGTTCCGTGTAGTCTTAGCTGTTGTTTTTTTTATCTTTTGACAACTGTATTAAGATCCATTAAAATAATGGATAATTCATATAGAGTTCCAGTAGTTGTAATTTCTCATATCTGAATTTTATTGAAATCTGAAGCCTTGTATTTCAAGTCTGCTTCGATTGTTTATTTTGGCGCCATCAACTTTAATTCAGCTTTGTGTAAGGAAATACAGCTTGATTTATTTCGAATTTAGTCCTCCTATTTCTTTCGAATTTTATTTATTTCAATTCTGTTGATTCCCATGGGTTTGGGAGTCACATCAGCTTTAAAGGAGAACTTCCCAATGTGTGAAAAAACATTTGAGAGAGTGATCTTACACTGTAATATTTCTCACACAAGATTCATTCACATATATGAGGGTCGAGAGTTGACACACAGGTGGTAGTTGGTGTACAAGATAAGAGCTAGTGCCTAGGTGTGACCTGGTGCACAACCGAGAGCTTAAATTCAGAATCACTATAGTCGACTGCACAGTTAGGGAAGAGGATGAAGACATCAACTTAGGAAGAAGCACTTCCCAGTGTGTAAGATTTATTATTTGAGAGAGTGAGCTTACACTATAAATCTCAAGCACGCAGATTCACTAACATATATGAGAGACAAGAGCCTGAAGAGAATAGTTGACTGAACCACAACTCAAAACTTATCAAAGATGTCTTGACACGAAGACGTAAAACATAGTGGTTGTATTCTTTGTCAAAGATACATTAAATAAGTGAAAATATAGTGTATAGGAGTCTAGCTTTGGGTAGTGGGTAGGTCCCAGCTAAGGTGGGTCTGTACAGATTGATGAAAGATCAAAGTCTTCTAGTGATGCCTTCCAGTTTGGAAGAAGGGGAGACGTATGAGATTTAGCTCCGAACTTCCAGAAACAAATTCTATGTTCTCTGTGTTTTATTTATTTATCAGCTTTCAGCTTTCATGTTTTTAAATGTTTTAACAAATCAATTTTAGAGAGTATATCAGATGTTTTCCGCTTGGATTTTATACCAGATCTGATATACTTCTCGGTGCTCATTATTTTTCAATAACACGAGTTATTCCAACTCAGGAATCAGATCACGCATGACCAAATCTGGTGATATGCACTCTGAGCTGGTCATCCCTCCCTACTCCGTGCTCTATTTTTTTATACCAATTTAAAAAGCACGCGATCTGAATTTTTGATCCATGAATTGGTTTCCGAGCTGTGTGAGAGCTCCCAGGTACCAGTTCTCGGACCCTTCAGACTGATACTATAGTTTCATGTTTAATTATTCGTTCCATTAACTTCTATTCGAAGGTATAACTCTAATTTGTTCGAAGTTATACCCAATTTTACAGAGATAGTTCTTCAGCTTAGATCTATGCTATTCGTTATTCGTTTCTATAGCCTGAGCGATTCGAGTTTCTTGTTTGATTGAACTCCGATGTACTCTCAGTGGCTTTCTAACATCAAATGAGTTTTAAAATAGCAAACCATATATTAAAGAGGTCTTATTCAGATCATTGAAAAGCAGTTTAAAGCAAGTTTTATAGAAAATCATTTTAAACAAATTTTTACGGATATTTTGAAGAAAGTTTCAGCAAATAAAATGTTTTATTGATATATGGCAAGGTGACAGAGGAGGAATGACAGAAGTTTCCATGTCATATATCATAATAGTTCCTTATTTCAGGTTTAAAGTGATTTATGAAAAAAATAACAGACGGTCAACAGAGGGAGGGTGAGGACGCTGGCTGACGAACCGGTGCGCCCCTTCATAGGAAGGACAAGGATTATGGTTGATGAACTATATACCCCTTCACATAGTTTTGATTTATTCCCAAGAGCCTGTATAGAGTTGATAGCTTGTTCAAGTAACTGACCTAAGGAGATCTTCTGCGCCATAACTCAATATAACATAAGACAGAGAACAGGGTTGTTTACAACCAAAGTAATCGAGAGAACTTTATGTTAAAGCTTACTTCATTTAAATGCCATCAAATGTTTTAAATGATTCAAGCATGTTCAGTTTATGCCTGCTCAATTCTCAGTTTACAAGTTTATAGTTGTACAGCTTTCGAGTGCTATCAGCTTACGAGCTTTTAGTTTACAGTAAAAGCTATTTTGATGCCTATATTGCCTGCCTTCGTTAGTTCCGGATTTGCTTGCTAAGCCTCAAGGCTCACTAGTTTTCCTAAGTGCAGGTGAACAGGTTTAGAGGTTGCTGGTTGGTGCGAGCTGGATCAGATCAGGGGTGTTTATCATGGAACCTACATTTTCGTGCTAGTCAGAATTCATAGCTTTTGTTCAGTTCAGTTTTGAGTTAATTCAGTTCGTACCGAATTTGTATAAGATATTTCAGATCAGTTTTCGCAACCTGAATGAAATTATTTTAAATTTTTATCCAGGCTGTTTTCCTTCTAGTAGTGATCAAGATTTTATATACGTTTGCAATTTAGACCAGAAGTATTTTGTTAATTATCTTTGGACCAAGTACAAATTTTGAGTATCATTCAATTCAAAAATTCAATTTATTATAATTGAAACTTGAAAAATGTGGACGTTACAATTGGTATCAGAGCATGGTCCTTTAGATAAACACTTCTTCAAGTCTGAGACAGTTCTCGGCAACCGCTTCAGTTAATCTGTGAGTTTTATGTTCATGTTCATGTTCTAGTATAAAGTATTCTTCATGATAGTATTGTGGTGGATTTGGGCTATGAATATAGATAATGTCAGGAAGAGGAATAGGAAGAGGAAGAGGAAGAGGAAAAATACATGGTATAGAAGAGGATGGTGAATCAGGCGGTAGTAATCATGTTTTATCTAGCATGGCTCAGCTGTTGGGATGCCTAATTGACCAATCGAGTCATGGAAATGGTCAATCAACTACACGAATGTCTAGCATGAGGATCCGCAAGAACGGTTTAGACGTAAGTCCCCACAGGAGTTTTCTGGTACAACTGATCCACTGATAGCTGAAATCTGGATCAAATCTCTGGAAGTTATTTTCGACTATTTGTGCTTATATGACCAGGATAGACCTAGATGTGCTATCTATATGTTGAGAGGATATGCCATGATATGGTGGGAAGGAGCCAAGATGATAGTAGATTTGGCTATGCTCAACTGGGAGGAATTCAAAAAAGGTGTTCTAAGACCAATACGGCGGATGTTGAAACATGACATTAGGATAGCTGAAACCAACATATTACAGAGCAGCAGTTAATAAAGCCCTACGATCTGATCAGGATTGGAATGATATTGACGAAGAATGTC
The DNA here is from genome assembly GCA_001598015.1 of Dorcoceras hygrometricum. Classification (NCBI taxonomy): domain Eukaryota; kingdom Viridiplantae; phylum Streptophyta; class Magnoliopsida; order Lamiales; family Gesneriaceae; genus Dorcoceras; species Dorcoceras hygrometricum. Next base: position 68,659 of record KV005063.1, read on the forward strand.
AACTTGAATGTCAAACCTTTCAACATAAGGGCCATAAGCAAGCACCCAACGACAACCAGCAGAGGACTCACGGACAAAGACCGCTACAACCCCAACAGATGAACGCAGTTCCTCAGATTGATAACAGGACAGTTTGTCAAAGGAATCATACCGGTCAGTGCCGAATTGGCCAGAACGTGTGTTACAAATGTGGTAATCCAGGCCACTTCTCTAGGAATTGTAAGCAGTCGACGCAACGCATCACCAGTAGAGCCTATGTGGTTGTTGGTACATCGATAGCTCATGTTCAAAATCGCAATGGAAGCATAAATTACAAAAGGTTGAGCACTCATGTAGTGTAGCGTCCTAGATCCTCTCACGTAAACCACATGCGTGAGATGAAAGTTTTAAAATAATTTAAATTTTAATTGAGTCTTTAATACTAATGATGATTTTATTTTGAGATTTTAAATGTGTTTCTGGAGATTTTCGATTTCAGGTAACTATCTGGTGCCGGGCTACGGAGGGATGATTTGGGCCGATAGAGGTAACTCTAAAAATATTCCAAAATTTATTTTAAAGATTTTAGGAGGGAAAAAAATTTCTTTAATTTTAAATTTAAATTTTTAGCGACTAGGAAAAATGTGAAGTTTGAGCGTTATTTTCGCGAAAAGTGATTTTTGAGAAAAAGAGCGAGTAAGCTTTTCATTTGTTTACAATACCAAAATTTGGTATATTTTCAGATATAATTTGAATGAAACAGTGTGTAGAAAATTTGATATTAGTGGGTTTAAACAATTGGCAATTTAATTATAACTTGGAGGGTCTAATTGTGATTTTGAACAAATTAGCAACATTTAATCTAATAATTAGTACCATAAGCTTTCTTCCTCCTCTATGCCTCATTTAATATCCGAAAAACCTCTCCAAAAACAACCTAGAGTGGCGTGAGTTCCAAGGAGCAAGTTGTAGGAAATTTCGTCTCCCGATTCATTCCGACACATCCGGTAACGTATATTTGTGATCTTTACAACAAAAGACAAGTTTAATCCTTCTTTTTCTGCCACAATCAGATCATATATGTGTGTTTTCGAATCTGTTATGCATGATAATGTATTCTGAAAAGTCATATCGTAGCAGCATGCATGTTTCTTTGAAATGGTTGCATCCTTCGCTTGTACCTGCATGAATTTTGAATTGGGGGCTGTTCGGGTGTAGGGGCTGCTGCTTTCATTGCTGGGACAAGTTAAACACAGCTTAGGAATATTTCTTATAGTTTTATACAGGAGAAGGAACCCTTGGTAGTCATCTTTGGTAGAGGGAGTGCTGCTGCATCATCGGGTAGATGGCGGTTTCCACCTTCCTGGTTGTGGCTGCGAAGGTAGGGTTCCCTTTGTCAGGCCCCGTGCTAATCAACAAGGATTAACAATACAATAAAGCACATAATCATGGAAGCATAAAAATAGGGCTTAAAATTTTTTTCAAATGTTTTGGCCTGAACAATAAAACAGTCATTCAAAATATTAATACTCAAAATAGGATTTACTTAAATCCACATCTCAAACAGGTAGTCAAATAAACTCAAATCACAGATCCCCAAAATACATATAAACTCAGGGCATCCCCTGGTTCGATACATAATACAAATAAACTGGGACTCAACCCAACGGGCTACTAGCTGAAGCTCCACTCTGTCCAGCCAGATTACCTGCGACTCCTACAGTGGGCAACACAGACCCAAAGAACACAAAAGCAGGAAAAGAGATACGAGGTTAAATCTCAGTACGAAGAGCACTAAGTAAACAGCAAATCATAAACATGCAATATCTCAAAACATGAAATGCATGAGGGCTGTCAAAGAATCGGTCATCTAGGAGAACGAGTCAGCTGGCAAATCGGGTGAGCCCTAATACCACGCACAACCAATCAGTCGGTGGAAATCATCGGTCCGTGATATTCAGGTCTGGCCACTCAAATTAACCATCACATCTCGGTGGTATTCAGACACGACGAATCAGTCGGTCACCATTCCGATGATAGCATTGTGCCTTTCAGGCACGACACATCTGTCGTCCGGTCACAATGTGGCTCTCAATCAGTAATCAATCAAATCTCAGGCTCAATATGTATGCTTGAATGCCAGGAAACTCAAATCTGATTTCAACATGCATAACTTACGTAAACAGAGCACATAAATCAAACAATGAGCCACATCTGTTCACGTAAAACACAGATTCACAGAACACATTCATGCCTCAAAATAATAACACGCTTATGCCCAAAGCTGTTAACAGAAGCTCAATTCGTACCTCAAACCTCAGATTCTGTTGGATCTGATTTTACAGATCCTAATTAAGTTTTGAATTACACAAAACCTATTGTTGTTACTCTAACAATTCTACTCTAAGTGCGCAGATTTCAGGTTGAAGAATAAGTTCAGCAGTTAGTTCACAATATATGTTCAACAGTTGGTTTGGTGCTTTCATGGATCGAGAGCTGGATTAGCAATGGAGACGTCCAAAGCTGATTCACCTGTTCGTAATCAGGCGTAGGCCAAAGTTGAACCAGCTGGAGCATATTAATCTAGCAGATGATGAAGATCAGCTGCAAGCGCTAAAGAGCAAAGTGAACTAGCTGGTACGTGAATAGAGAGCTCGCTGAAGATT
>KV005063.1:93390-113997 GCA_001598015.1 Dorcoceras hygrometricum
GAATAATATCAGCCATCCATGACCCCCAAAAGGTTGTTTCCGATTGCAACCGGTGCAACCTCCATGTATTTTATCTCACGTCCAGTAAGGGCCCAATAATGTGACGCCGTTTACTATCACGTGTCAAGATGACCCATCAATGTTGAGTCGTGAAGGACGGTCCCCTTAACGTCCCCAATAATATGAGCCAACGTTAAAGGGAGTTCCAACCGACTCACAACAATTGTCAATGGCGTGGACAGCTTTCCGGCATACATAACCCCCTCAATAATATGAGCCGGGCCATGTATGCGGGTAGCATCGACGTACACCCATTGTTGATGGAAGGTAGGGATAATTTAAACAGATTTAAATTCCCTAAGTTTATCAAATAAACTTTTAATCTTGATATTAGTTTTAAATCGCATTTAAAACGAGGGATTTTATTTTCGAAAATTTGGTCTCATGCAATTTTAAATCATAATTTAAAACATGCGGATTAAACATATATATCAAATATATAACTAACTTTGGGATGATCGATCGCGAGAGCTATGCGGTTCGTGGTTGCCAATCACGGACCTGGGTCCAATCCTAGGTGAAATGCAATATGCTATGCAATCCTATTACAATTGCTTCCGGTTTTACAGATCTTCGGTCTTCAATATCTTTGATCGTCATGGGCCCACCATATTCAAATGTCCTCCCACTAAGTCTAGTAATTTACAATTAAATTTCCATGACACATAAGGGATACAATTTTAAGGGGTGGGAACGGGCCACAAACAGACTCACTTTATAAAATGATAATCAATAATATATTACAACCGAAATCGCAAAACCTAAAGCATACACCTAACACATTGTGCACGGCTCTCGATCATCCCAAACATGCAACAAATCTAATTAATTTGTTTTAGGCCCAAAATCTCAAAAATTTCAAAATCGACCAAATTCGGCCCGATATCGAATATACGACCCAAAAACTTCATGGGCTACCCGGGACAGGCCCGAACTAAACCTAGAAGGAAAAATCAGCCGTCGCAACAATCTGCCGGAAATCATGTCAGACGGCGGCCGCCGCCATCACGCTGCCCGCGACAAGCGCGGCAGGTCGCGCAACCAAGTTGCGCGACGGACGTGCATCGCCGCGCGATGCATGGCGCACAGCCGTGCCAATCGCGGCGCACAGCCGTGCGCTCCTCTTCGACCACCGTGCTACCATTAGCGCGAGGCCAGGAGACATCGGCCGCGCATCATGCGCGGCCATTGCGCGGCTGCGCGCGCTATCGCGAGCAGGAGTTCGCGCCGCCGCATGCTGCGGCGGCCGACAGGCCAAAAATATTTTTTTTTTTGTTTTCGTGATCAAAATTTCGAGATCTGATGCAATATGGCACAATAATGTATTGAAGGATCCGAGCCTAAGCTCTGATACCACTGTTGGCATACGGTGGCGGATCCGGATCCCACTTTCCCCGGGGCGCAGCGGAAAACAAAAATTGGCCCGGAAAGTGTTCAATACATCAAAATAAATCTACAGACATACATAGGGTGTTCATAGATTGCTACCTTGCTGGCGTCTAGGCACCTGGCTCCAACCAGATTTAAAAGAAAACTGGCTCTTCACGGTAGGCGGCGGTAGATCCTCCAATCAGGTCCACGACCAGATTCAATCTTCCTCCGTCAATCTGCACTAGAAGACTTGACGGATTCAGCACGGACGAAAACTCCAGTCGCGGTGGCCGGAGCAAGTCCGGCAAGAGGCGGCGGCGCGTGGAGGAGGCCGACGGCGTCGCGTGTGATCGGCCGAGTAGGAGGGGCGGTCGTGTGTGTGTATATGGAGGCTAGGGTTTGTGTAATGCAATTATTTTCAAAGCCCTAATCCAGCATAATTAAAAAAAGATGGTAGATGGGCTTGAACCGGTCGGTACGAGTCCTCCAATCAGGTCCACGACCAGATTCAATCGTTCCTCCGTCAATCTGCACTAGAAGACTTGACGGATTCAGCACGGCGAAAACTCCAGTCGCGGTGGCCCGGAGCAAGTCCGGCAAGAGGCGGCGGCGCGTGGAGGAGGCCGACGACGTCGCGTGTGATCGGCCGAGTAGGAGGGGCGGTCGTGTGTGTGTATATGGAGGCGTTAGGGTTTGTGTAATGCAATTATTTTCAAAGCCCTAATCCAGCATAATTAAAAAAAGATGGTAGATGGGCTTGAACCGGTCCAATGGACTTGGGTCAAACCGAGGTCCATATGAACATTTGGCTCGATTAATTCACCACGGTTTCATCATAACTCCGATCGACGATCAGATCGGACCGATCGACTCAGTTTCCAAAACTGAAAGTTATGATGCGAAAAACAATTTTTTCAGATACCTAGTCCAAAATGACAGTTTTGCCCCTCAACAGTAGGAAATCGCAATTTGACCACTGTTGACTTTTAGGAAGACGCACTCCCTAAAATCCTCCTCAAGTGCTCAACACATTGAGCTCAGTTTCCGTGCGAGAATCATGAATCCAGTACTTGTGTGACCCTCAATGGTTCAGGGATACAACTAGCCGTGGGCCACAACCATTGCGGCTCCGAAATCACAATTTCGGACTTCCCCAACGGATCATGGTAAATCGCCTAGCAACATCGCCCCATGATCCCCTAGGTATCACTGATAGTGCCTGCAAGAACCAGTTGGTCGTGGTTAGCGTACAGTATGGTCCTTTCAACACATATATCCCGATCAGATCAACGACCATTGGTAAATCGAGAGTCGCTAGAGATCCGATACCTATGCATACATCTTGGAGATCGAATAGTGACATCGCGAGTGTAACTAGGTAAATACCTAAAACACTTCTAGTACTCTCGCCAGAGATTTATGCACTATTATCTCCTCAGATAGCATAGGATATCCACGCATGTAAGCGAGCGGTGAATCCTCGACAACGAAGCATCGACTTCTACATGCATCGGGACCTCACCCAATCCCGCCGCCTAATGATCCCAAGTGAGTCGGCAAACGGGTCAAAGTGAGACGCCTATCATGTAGAGTCTCAATGACGTTTCGAGTCGTGAGGACTAATCAGTACAACCAAGATCTCGTACTTATCCACTCGACAAATGATAACCACTTGGAAAGTCCGAACGAGGGTAGTTCGATAGATCACCAGGTCAATATCCATCTGCATGCTCAGAACATCACAATGTTCCCTACCAATGAAACATGGTACTTCGCATCGTAGATGCTAGTCTCAAGCTCGGGCGGCCTTATCCTCATTTTGACGGCCCAATCGACTAGGAACGTATTCAGAATGCACAGTGACTATTAGATGTTTTTTATGATAGCCGTCATACCCACTATCACATCTAACATACACTATGGTGCATTCTAGGTCTTTATCCAACACAATTGGTAACATTATAATCATAATGAAAATAAAGAATGCCATAAGAAAATGCGAATATCATATGTAAAAATCGTTTCATACAAGAGTCTATAAAACCCACAAGCCACAAGTTGGCTAGTTGGGCATCTACTCTAACAGATTCTACCTCAACAGATCTCACCAGGGCACGTCAACTTCAGCCTTCTCAAATCTTCTTCCTCGCTGGTCTCGGCAAACACAGCAGGAACTGCCTTGGAACTCAAATCCAGAAGCTCAAAAGAACTGAAGAACTCTCGGGTTCACTGTCGCTGAAATTCACGAACACTGCAAATCCTTTGTGCTCCTCCTATGCGTCGATCTACAACTCCAGACTGGTATCAATCGAAAGAGCTAAGCAAGAAGAACCCAACGCCACCAGTCTTGCTCTAAACAACGACAGAATTCGACGGCAATCTAACAGAGAAGGGTTCGATGAACAGTAACTATCGAGGGTTTCGAAGAAGATGATAGGAAATATCGTGATCGAAAATACTCTAAGTGTTAATCAACACTTGTATTTAAATCCTCGAGTCAAAGTCTACAGTGAAATTCAATCACCGACCTATTCAGATCTCAGCGACAGATCCTAGCGCTAAGGCACAAGTCCTCAAATCTGGATCCAGCGCTAACTCAATCTGAGTGTGCTAACGCTGCACGCGCTAACTAATCACAACGGCGTCGCACTGGCTTACAACTGAAGCAGATTCCAGCGCTCATATCTTCTCACACTCACTCGGATCTGAGTAACGCTAACAATACCGATAAACTCAGAAACGTTGACTAACACGTGTCCTCTCCTGGTTGACTCTCGCATCTACGTTCGCTCGCTACACAGATATCACCCGCTAGCGCCACATCTGAGTACTTGCATCTAAACACTCGCTAATTCCCGCGCAAGAATTCTGTTGGCCTATCTTCCTCCAGCTACAAAACCCCACATCTGAATACTTACTGGAATCAGATCCCGATAGAAAAACTCAACGAACCAACTCCAAATTCGACGTAGATTTCACCCGATAGTGACCAGCAACTCAAAGCTGATCATCTCTACGTCACAACTGAAAAATCACCAACCAGATTTGACCAAAATCCTCAAACCCAAAATTCAAAAATCACTACTCCCGTGATTAATCCTTAACCCAAATTTGATTAATCACTACTTACCGAATCTCAGTCCTCACATTCTCCCCACCTTAAGAGATTTCGTCCTCGAAATCAAAGGCAAACACAGGGCAGAATCAATAAAACACCAGAACTAACCAACACAACTCCACTGTCAAATCTCAAACAGATGAGGCTACTCTTGTCTCATCTTCTCTTCCACTTCCCAGGTATATTCCTCTCAGCCATGCTTGCTCCATTGGACCATTACCAACGTAATTATCTTATTCCTCAAATGCTTCTCCTTCCTATCCAGGATCTGCACTGGATATTCAACATAGCTCAAGGCAGAATCTAGCTCAACTTCATCAATCCTCAACACATGGGATGGATCTGGATCATATTTCCTCAACACTGACACTTGAAAAACATCATGTATCGCTGCTAAGTCATCAGGCAGCTGCATTCTATAAGCCAACTTTCCAATCCACTCAACAATTTTAAAAGGACTAACGAATCTAAGAGCTAACTTGCCCTTGAATCTGAACCTCATCACGCTCTTGAAAGGAGAAACCTTAAGGAACACTCGATCACCCACTTCGAATTCCAGAGGTCGGCATATTCTGTTAGCATAGCTAGTGAAGCGATCTTGTGCAGCCTTCATTCTACTTCGAATCAATGAAATCTGATCCCTCATTTGCTGCACAAACTCAGGGGTCGAAAGCTGTTTCTCACCAACTTCTTCCCAACAGATCGGAGATCTACACTTACGACCATACAACGCTTCAAATGGAGCCATTCCGATAGTCACTTAGTAGTTGTTGTTATAAGAGAACTCAACCAAGGATAAGGAATCCTGCCAGCTTGAAATCCATCACAATTGCTTGCAGCATATCTTCTATAGTCTGAATGGTCCTCTCAGATTGGCCATCTGTTTGGGGGTGATAAGCGGTACTCATAGCCAATATCGAACCCATAGCTGCTTGCAAACTCTTCCAAAATAGAGATTTGAATCTTGGGTCTCTATCGAACACTATCGAAACAGGCACCCCATGCAATCTAACCACATGGTCAATGTACAGTTTCGCCATTTTCTTCATCGAACACCTCACATAAGGGAATGAAATGGGCTGACTTCGAGAGTCTATCAACCACCATCCAAATCGCATCGCATCCCCTACTTGATCGAGGTAAATGAGTCACAAAGTCCATGGAGATGTGCTCCCAATACCACTGAGGCACTTCTCAACTTTGCAACAATCCACCAGGTCTCATTCTCTGGTCCTTGACCTGCTGACAGTTCAAACATCGAGCAACAAAACCGGAAATGTCTCTCTTCAAGCCTTTCCACCAATAGTGAGACTTCAATGTGTGGTACATCTTTCTCTCACCCGGATGCACACTATAACAACTGCAATGGGCTTCATTCAGGATAGTCTCTATTAAATCAATCAGGTTCGGAACCATTAATCTTTCATGAAATCTCAAACACCCTACATAAGCAACAGTAAAATCATCAGAATGACTATTCTGAGCCTTAATATTCAACTCATGAATATAAGGATCAGTCCTCTATGCCTATCTGATGTCAATCACAATCTGTGGTTCAACCTGAATAGAAGAAACTATGAAATACTGATCACTCAGCTGAAACCGCCAACCAAAAGTACCCAACTGCTTGTGGGCTCTCGAGATACTCAAAGATGTTAACATCATAGGCTGGGCTTTCCTACTCAAAGCATCGGCTACTAAGTTCACCCGCCCAGGCTGATACTGAATCTCACAAATCAAAATCCTTGAGAAACTCCATCCAACGACGTTGTCTCATATTCAGATATGACTGAGTGAATATATACTTCAAGCTCTTGTGGTCTGTGTACACCACAAACTCCTCACCATACAGGTAGTGATGCCAGATCTTCAAGGAAAAAACAATCGCTGCCAATTCCAAATCATGAACGGGGTACCTCGTCTCATGGGGATTGAACTGTCGAGACACATACGCTATCACATACTTGTTCTGCATCAGAACACAACCTAATCCACTTAGAGAAGCATCGGAGAAAACAACAAAGCCTCCCGATCTGGATGGTAGAGCCAACACAGGAGCAGTAGTCAACTTCTCCTTAAGTTTCTGAAAACTCGACTCGCATTCATCCGTCCAAACAAACTTCCTATCCTTCTGGGTCAGCTGAGTCAGCGTCCTTGTTATCAAATAAAACTTCTCAATGAAACGCTTATAATAGCCGGCCAAACCCAAGAAACTACGGATCTCGGACACATTTCTAGGTCTCTCCCAGTTAAGAACAGCTTCGACCTTACTAGGATCCACAGAAATTCCTTGTGCAGAGATGACATGACCCAAAAAGATTACTCTATCCAGCCAAAACTCACACTTACTGAACTTGGCATACAACTGCGAGTCTCTCAACTTCTGCAATACCAATCTCAGGTGCTCCTTATGCTCTCTGAAACTCCTCGAATACACCAAGATGTCATCTATGAAGACAATCAAGAATCGATCGATATACTCACTGAAGACGCGATTCATCAAATCCATGAAATCAACTAGGGCATTCGTCAACCCAAGCGGCATCACAAGAAACTCATAGGGCCCGTATCTAGTCCGAAAAACTGTCTTCGCTACATCAGCATCTCTAATTCGCAACTGGTGATAACCAGAGCGCAAGTGATCTTCGAGTATACGGCCGATCCTTGCAATTGATCAAACAAGTCATCAATCATCGGCAACGGATACTTATTCTTGATCGTTGCTTTGCTCAACTGCCTAAAATCCACGCACATCCTCATAGATCCATCTTTCTTCTTTACAAACAAAATCGGAGCTCCCAAGGCGACATGCTCGGTATGATGAAGCCTTCCTCAAGAAGATCTCTCAACTGATCCTTGAGTTCTTTCAACTCAGCTGGCGCCAACCGATATGGAGCTCTAGAAATCGGGGTTGTCCCTGGCACCAACTCGATACTGAAATTGATCTCTCTCCGTGGAGGGAATCCCGGAATCTCATCTGGAAACATGTCTGGAAACTCTCGGACAATTGGAATATCGCTCAACTCCAATCATGACTCTTGGGAAACGTCGAGAGCATAGATCATAAATCCAGCGTTACCCATCACAACAAACCAAAATCTCCGTGGGGGACACCAGTGGAATCTTCGAGCGTGAATCAACACCGTAGAAATCCCACTTTTATCCCGACTCGGGGCAAAATCTAACCACACAATGGAAACAGTCAACAGTCGCTCTATACTCAGACAGCACATCCATTCCCAAGATACAATCAATCCCTCATCTCCAAAGAGATAAAATTTGTCACTACCACATTCTGATCAAACCGAATCACACAATCCACCACAATCTCATGGGACAATAACCACACACCAGCAGGAGTAGATACAGATGCAACATCACAAAGTGGGGTAACTCTCAACCCACACTCATGCACAAACCATGCAAAAACAAAGGAGTGTGATGCTCCTATATCAAATTAAACTCTCGCAGGAAAATCAAAGATAGAGCATGTACCTACGATAACTCTACTAGGTATCTCATCAGCCTGCTCCCTTGACAAAGCATTCACCTGGGCCTGCTGCGGTCCCGGAAACTAAGGTCTCGAAGGTCCTCAAAACCTAGATGGTTCATGGGTTTGGAATCCAGATCGTTGAGTCAGGGCAGGAGGTTGCGGCCTCTGTGAAGAACCACCAGCCGAACCTTGCTGTGAAGGAACTGAAGACTGTCCCCTCAACAAAAGACACACTCTCAGAAAGTGTCCAGGCTGCCCATAGTTGTGGCAAGTCCCCTGAACTCCACGGCACTGCGAAGTCATGTGCTTACCACCGCACTGTCCACAAGACACTCCTCCTGAGCCACTGCCACCAGAGCTCACAGAACCAGAGGAACTAGAATTCGACTTTCTCTTAAACTTCTTCCCATGAGGCCTGAACCTCTGACGGTTCGATTGCTGTGAGGTCTGAGGAGACTGGGATATACATCCCTTCAGGCGCAGGGTAGTAACCTCGTCCAACTATCATCGGAACCTGCGTCTACACATCCAACAAACTATCCTCAATATCAACTGCTCGATCCACAGCCTCTGCATACGTCGATGGGGCTCCAGCCAACACCAACTGAAACAACTCTGGCCTCAATCCCTTAATAAACTTGTTCCTCTTTGTTCGCTCCTGGCTAGCAACATGAGGGACATACGCCAGAAGTTAATAACACTGTCTGGCATACTCAGAAACCTTCGAATTCCCTTGCTTCAGGTTGTCGAACTCCCTCTCATGGTTATTGAAGTATGACTCTGGGGTATAATCCTGTCGGAACGTGGCACAGAAGCTCTCCCAAGAAACTAGAACTCCAGTCTCTCTCATCACTCTGGAAGTACCCTTCCACCAACGTTGAGCATGCTCCCTCAACTGCAAAACAGCCAACTTCAATCTCCTCTCTGCGGTGTACTCCAAAGTATCGAACAAGTCCTCCATGTGCTCCAACCAACCTTCAGACGAAAGACCACCCTCGGCGCCAGTGAACGTCGGGGGATTTTTTCTCTAGAACCTAGACAACACTAGCTCCATCTCTCCTATCTGTCTCGTCACATCCTCCACCTCTGCCTATCTCTCTCTACTATGCAAGGGTGTATTCTGCTAAACATCCTCATCGCTCTCCGAGGCCCTAGACTCCTCAACGGTACGTCTAGCAGTCCTACCTCTAACTCTCCTCGACAGCATCTCTAAAAGATACTCAGGGTAAGGACTAACAGCAGATAATCACAGAGGCATGTAATATAATCACATAAGCCACAGAGTCAATTAAAAATCAAATCTAAACTCTGTGCCTAGACTCGATTGTGATAAAAGGAAAACGAGCTTATTCCAGTTTAAGGTCTGATACCAAAAATGTCAGGCCCCGTGCTAATCAACAAAAATTAACAATACAATTAAGCACATAATCGCGGAAGTTTAAAAATAGGACTTAAAATTTTTTTTTTCAAATGTTTGGGCCTGAACAATAAAACAGCCATTCAAAATATTCATACTCAAAATAGGATTTACTTAAATCCACATCTCAAATAGGTAGTCAAATAAACTCAAATCACAGATCCCCAAAATACATAGAAACTCAGGGCATCCCCTCGATACATAATACAAATAAACTGCGACTCAACCCAACGGGGATCTACTAGCTGAAGCTCCACTCTGTCGAGCCAGATTACCTGCGACTCCTGCAGTGGGCAACACAGACCCAAAGAACACAAAAGCAGGAAAATAGATACGAGGTTAAACCTCAGTAAGAATAGCACTAAGTAAACAGCAAATCATAAACATGCAGTATCTCAAAACATGAAATGCATGAGGGCTGTCAAAGAATCGGTCATCTAGGCGAACGAGTCAGCTGGCAAATCGGGTGAGCCCTAATACCACGCACAACCAATCAGTCGGTGGAAATAATCGGTCCGTGATATTCAGGTTTGGCCACTCAAATTAACCATCACATCTCGGTGGTATTCAGACACGACGAATCAGTCGGTCACCATTCCGATGATAGCATTGTGCCTTTCAGGCACGACACATCTGTCGTCCGGTCACAATGTGGCTCTCAATCAGTAATCAATCAAATCTCAGGCTCAATATGTATGCTTGAATGCCAGGAAACTCAAATCTGATTTCAACATGCATAACTTACGTAAACAGAGCACATAAATCAAACAATGAGCCACATATGTTCCTGTAAAACATAGAATTCACATAACACAGTTCATGCCTCAAAATACTAACACGCTTATGCCCAAAGCTGTTATTAGAAGCTCAATTCGTACCTCAAACCTCAGATTCTACCTCAACAGATCTCACCGGGGCACGGCAACTTCAGCCTTCTCAAATCTGCTTCCTCGCTGGTCTCGGCAAACACAGCAGGAACTACCTGGGAACTCAAATCTAGAAGCTCAGAAGAACTGAAGAACTCTCGGGTTCACTGTTGCGGAAATTCACGAACACTAAAAATCCTTTGTACTCCTCCTACACGTCGATCTACAACTCCAGACTGGTATCAATCAAAAGAGTTAAGCAAGACAAACACAGAGCCACCAGTCTTTCTCTAAACAACGGCGGAAATCGACGGCAATCTAACGGAGAAGGGTTCGGTGAACAGTAACTATCGAGGGTTTTGAAGAAGACGTAGGAAATATTGGGGTCGAAAATACTCTATGTGTTAATCAACACTTGTATTTAAATCCTCGAATCAAAGTCTGCAGTGAAAGTCTATCACCGACCTATTCAGATCTCAACAACAGATCCTAGCGCTAAGGCACAAGTCCTCAAATCTGGATCCAGCGCTAACTCAAATCTGAGTGTGCTAACGCTGCGTGCACTAACTAATCACAACGGCATCGCACTGGCTTACAGCTGAAGCAGATTCCAGCGCTCATATCTGCTCACGTTCACTCGGATCTGAGTAACGCTAACAATACCAGTCAACTCAGAAACATTGACTAACATGTGTCCTCTCCTCGTTGACTCCCGCATCTACGTTCGCTCGCTACACAGATATCACCCGCTAGCGCCACATCTGAGTACTCGCATCTTAACACTCACTAATTCCCGCGCAAGAATTCTGCTGGCCTCTCTTCCTCCAGCTATGAACCCCACATCTGAATACTTACTGGAATCAGATCCCGACTGAAAAAATCAACGAACCAACTCTAAATTCGATGCATATTTCACCCGATAGTGACCAGCAACTCAAAGCTGATCATCTCTACGTCACAACTGAAAAATCACCAACCATATTTGACCAAAATCCTCAAACCCGAAATTCAAAAATCACTACTCCTATGATTAATCCTTAACCCAAATCTGATTAATCACTACTTATCGGATCTCAGTCCTCACACCCTTGGCCGAGCAGGGGCTTAGTAGGGTTCTGTAACAGGTCTAAGGATGGATTGAGGTCGGCCTTAGGAGGGTTCAGGTGGTTGGCCATGTCTGGTCGATGGTTTAGTCTCGGAAATCTGCACGCTGCACCATAGGTGACACATGTGAGTGGATATACGGGCATGAGCCATGTGGTCCAGGGCTGTTAGGGATGGTTATGTCAGAGGCTGGTCCAGTATTAGAAGATTCTATGTTAGGACCGAAGGATCAGATCTCACCCGAGAACTAAACTAATCAACGCAAAACCGAGAGATCTGATCCAATAAAAATAAAGAGATAGCGAGTGCTGCTACTGTTAAAAATTTTGCGCTGCTAAAGAGAGGTGCAAAACCTCAGGTTCTTGAACATAAAACAGAGCACCGGAGACAGATCTGGTATGTAATAAAAACATGCGGAAAACACCAAAACTGAATCCTAATTTTAAAACAACTCGGCGCAAAACAGATTTCTGTAAACAGAAATCTGTTCGACTTACTGTGTGTGTGCAATCTGATGCATGCGTGCTAAATAAATTAAATGCGTATGCAGAACTGTAAATCGTAAAGAGATTACTCAAAGTTTGTTTATGGAAGTTCGGATATAAATATCCTATGTCTCTCCTTCTTCCTTTTCAGGAAGGTTCCCCTAGAAGAAATTGATCCGCAGACCCAATCACCGAGCCTCGCTCCAGGTGAACTCCTAGACTCAACACCAGACCTCGGCTGTGTCAATCACTTGTTTTACGCCTATGTGAGAAAGGCTACAAACACAGAGTTTAACGTCTTCGTTCTTGGACGGGATCTGATTTTGTATTGTTTGTGATTCACTCGCTAAGCAATTTCACACATCTCTCAAAATATGCGAGTGAATCTGTGTGTGTGAGATTTTACAGTGAACGCTCAACTCTCTAAAGAATAAATCTCACACACTGGGAAAATTCTTCTACAATAGCTGATTAGAACTCAGTGGTCGACGCTCGTTGTTAGCTCCTCTCTAATGGTGGCGACTGCTTCGTTCCTCTATTTTTCTTCCCTCTGTTTTTGCACTGTGCTTCGTTCCTTATGGAGTGATCAAGTTGTCTTCTTCAAAATCTTCGTATATATAGCTTCTCTCCAAATATGGCCGTTAGAAAGTAGATTCAAATCCCTTCTACGCTTGTAAAGGCCAATTTGTCTTCTTTCCAAATTGGTGCAATCATCCTCTGTAAATTGTACTATTTCTCAGAATAGTACAAATCTTGTCCCCTTGATTTAAGGCATTTGCACGACTCACTTTCAGCCATTGATCCTTTCCATTTAAGCGGTTGATTGCGTCTGAATGTATTCCAGCAAATTGTTCAACAGCTGTTCGCTCAGCTGTTGTCTTTTCTTCGTTGACTGCTGAGTTCAACAGCTGTTAGCTTACCACTTCGCTAAACAGCTGTTCATTCAGTTGTTGGTTTTCATCATAGTACTGTTCATCAGCTGTTCGCTTCTTCTTCACTTTGAACAACAGCTGATATGTTTTCTCTTCGTTGTACCAACAGCTGATGTAATAGTTCCAACAGCTTCTATTCCACATTTGATCAGCTGCTCCTCTTGGCATCGATGTCTGATTCCATCTTCTGCTTGCATCTTCAAACTTCTACTGTACACGACGCAACTAACAGCAAGTACAGTTGGACTTCCACGTAAGCATATCTGTCCATGTAAGCATATCTGATAGGTCTTCTCGATTCTTTCAATTCAGACTTCTCCAGCTAATACTTTTTCGTGCACCAGCTGGTTCAGCTACTCCAGCTGATCCATCTGTTGTATCAACTGCTGGTCTTATCTTCTGTTTGCAACAGCTGATTGCTTGCGACTGATGAATGCTTTCAACAGCTGATTGCATCTTCTGTTTAGCGCTACGGTTGATACATCTTTTCTTCACTACTGAAACAGTGAGTACAGCTGGACTCCACGTAAGCAACTCTGACCACGTAAGCAAATCTGATGACTTCTATCGCAACAGCTGATTCAATGTCTTCTGCTTACAGCTGCTCACTCATGTTTGCTTCAGCTGTTCGCTCACATCTTCTGTACAAATGTTCGCTCACATCTGATATCATCTTCTTTTATCAACGTCTGATGACAGCTTCTGAATGTTCAACTACTCCAACAGCTGAAATACATCTCTTCGTCGTTCCTTCGTCAGATTTCTACTGTTTACATCTGTACACTACGTAGAAACGTTAAAAACACAATAACAGGTTTTGTGTAATTCAAAACTCAGATCTGGATCTATTATCCAGATCCATCATTCTAGTCCTTCTGGTCGGGGCCCGAGTCTGACCCTTGGATAGCTATATAGGTTCGTTATGCGAGTAAGGGTGAAAGGAGACGCACTAGAGCACGTGTGAGCAGCGACGTCTTGTCCTTGGCGTTGTAATCGCATGTGTTTCACCACCAGAACACTTACACACCCTTGAGATGTCCTATGTTGTTTACAAAGTGTGTTAGGTCGAGTACATAGGCTGGAAGTTGGAATATAAAATTTAGAAGTCGTATGGGTACGTTTAGGAGTCGAGGAGAGGCAGCTTGTAGCGCTAAAATTTTTAAGGTCATGGAAGCATCTCGAAGGCATCCGAACAGAATTTTTATGGCTTGTAAACATGTTTAAAATGTGTAAAATTATATTCTCTAGGCTTGGGTTGGTTGTGATGAGTTTTGGGCTTGTCCGGTGACTCATTTATACCGTACGGTGTCCGGGTATCCCGTTGAGAAGCCCGTAAGGATTCCGATTGATCTCGGCTAAAAGTTTCTATATTTTATAACAGATTGAAATCATGTTTATGGGAAAAAAGCTTTTCAAAATGAAATCATGAGTTTTATGATGTTAATGACATGTTATATGACGTTTATGTTTGAATGAAAAAGAAGAAAAATTATTTGAGTAATGCGAATTGTTTGTGACCAAGACGTAGAGGAATATGGTGATTATGACGCATGAGGTCCGTAGAGTTATTCCAGCCTAGTACTATGTTCTATAGCTTAATGAAGCGAACAGAGGGGTCGCATCAATGAACAAACTTCGCCTAAAATGTTATTTTGAGGATTTACATTATCTACATGCCATGACGTATAGTTTGAGGATTTGAGGTTGAAGTTTATTAAAGCTTTTTGACGGTGATTTTTAAAGTTTAAAGTTTAAATTTTAAATTTTAAAGTTCTTTTAAAGTTCTGATGTTGAGGTTTAAAATGTATTTTTAGTATTGCTGTTTTAATGCATGTGTATGTCTATTTAGTACTTTTGATTCAGGTTTGAGCTTGTTGAGCCTCTATGCTCATTAGATCTGATTGTGTGCAGGTGAGAATGATAACGAGGTTCAAGGCGGCGACATTTGAGGAGCTCGGAAATGGGCGGCACACTCCCGAGACCTTATAAGCTTCCGCAAAAGATTTTTATGAGATGTTACGTAAATTTTGAGATACGATTTCCTGAGTTATTTTTGAAATAAATTCTTATGTTCTCAGAGTTTGAAATTTGATATTTAATTCGTTTGAAATTTTTTTTTGTGATATATGCTTTATTGCGGTATGACATTATTTGATAAATTTTTTTAGTTGCATCGTTATATTTTGAGAAGATTGTGGGAAATTTATCGAGGGTACTATTCATGTGAATAGTACTGTTAACGTAAATAGTGAACAAAAGAAATATTTTATGCCTTCTATTTAAAGAAAAATATTTTATTTAGTCGAGTTGTTTCATGTAGCATACTAGTTAAACAACAAATAAAAGGGTTTTTAGAGATTTCTACCTATCAACATTCAAAAGATTGATGATGGATCCAACTAGATTATAAATAATCTATATTTTGAAATGGTAGACACCTTCTAGAATCTTCCAAGAGCACACCTTGCTCAAACGGACTCCACTCAAAAATTAGGTCCACTACTAACAAGATAGTTCCACCCAAAATATGCACTAGAATATTTTGAGTGCCGTACTATGAGAAGCACAAGTTTTTCGACCGAAAAACAAGTCAGAACTTGTGAGAAAATGAGAGGGAATTTCGTGCAAGAGGAGAGAGGAGGAGAGACAAAAAAAGCAAGAATTGTTCTATCTAAGGAAACGCATGCCTTGTATATTGTGAAAGTTGCCTCCAACTTTTCATCTCTCTCTTGCATGTATAGTATGTATAGTTGGGCTATATTATACAATATATGTCCATGAGCTTAATTAAATCTCACTTGAACTCCTTCAAACCCACTGGTAAGAGTTTTATTCATCCTTTAATTATTTGGGCTCTACAATGCCCACTAGTGTACTATTAATTCAACACTTGAGTTAATTTAATTAAGTTCATGACATTAGTTTTCGAAAATCACCATTTTCAAAACCAATGATATACCCATGTATATATATTAATTTTTGAAACAAATTCGCAAATTTAAATTTACATCCCCTTATAAACTCCTTTTATAATTTTCTCAACTCTTTGAACTAATTTTCTTCTCATCGGAATCTATAAAGCCAGTTTCTGTGTGACCCTCAATGGTTCAATGATACGGCTAGCAGTGGGTTAACATCTCCATGTGATTCGAACTAAACATGTCATTATATGAGTGTGACCTAATCAGCTCCATTCTTATCAATCAACTCCTTGATCATAAGAATGTCAGAATAAGATTCTGGTGTCATGTCCGGTGCTCTTAATCAGAGATTAAGCACCAAAACAGGGAAACTTAAAAGTTACTAAATTTTTTTTTTAGCCTGACTGAATCATCACTTCAAAATAATCGCGTACTCAAAATACCAACTTTAAAATCAAAAGCCAGCAGAAAACCACAACATATAAATATAAATGCAACTCAATCGAAACAACAACAATTACATAGGGCATCCCTTGTAATGACTCGATATAGCATATATATATAGCTGGGAACTCAACGCCTGAGGCTCCACCAGCTGATGCATCACTCAGACCAGCTAGTCTACCTACAAAGGCCTGCAATGGCCAACACACGGCCAAAGAAGCCCCAAGGGAAAACAAACGAGGTCAAACCTCAGTACAAAGAGAAATCATCATACAGCTATCAAATAAAGCATGAAACATGTGTCGTGCAATGCATGATGGCTACAGTGAAGACTCATCGGCTATCAAATAGATAACAAGAGACTCAGATGTGATTCATCAAATCAGGAATCCACGGAGCTCAAGAAATAGCTAAACATCTGGAGATACAAAGCTCAGGGCACAGCAACCCTGCTTGCAGAACAAGGATCTCAGTAGCCACGGCAGTACCAAAGGCCCAACAGCCAACTCAACCGGCTGGTGCACTAGCTCATGAGAGTGTGAGAGCTACCCACTCCGTCCCATAGCAGCATAATCGAGAGTGTGGGAACTACCCACTCCGTCTCCTAACGGTACAACCGAGAGTGTGGCAGTTACCCACTCCATCTCCGACCTGCTCAATAGCACACATTCTGGTACTCGTGGATCAACCACAAACGGCTGGCAAAGGTATAGTCTCAATATGCTATGAATGTATGCAATGCCAACAAACTCATGCAACAGCATACAATAAGGCACATGAAAATCAGCACGGCACAACCTTATCAGAGAATCATCACATAATATACGGCTAAGCAGACTCATCTCATAGCCAGCACATAACGCACAGCAGTTCAGTTCATGCTGGAAATTTTCTCATGCTATACACGACTAGGCAAATCAGCACACAGTCGGGAACACAACATGCATAGCACAACTCAGTGCAAGCAGTAAAGGATACAGCAACTCAGAATATACAAGACAAGGCTACGGCCACTAAGCCTATAGCCACTACGCTCACATGCTTATCCCAAGGTGTAAATACAAGCTCAATTCGTACCTTGTGCAGATCTTACCAAAACATCAACTCAAGTCTTACGGTTGACAGCAGAAAGCACTCGTTGTGATGCTCAGGTCTAGGAGAATAACTCAGGGCCAGCAGCTCACAGCAAAGCCACACGAGGGTTACAAGTCTGCACAACATCTAAGAAATCAGCTCAACGCAAGCTCACACAGCTCTCGGTCGAAGCTTCACAACACGACCAGCTGCTACAACTAACGACAGAGCACTACCCTGCTCAAAAGTAAACGCTAAGAATGGAAACTAACACCAGCAGAACACGGTTACCTGAACTGAAGCTCAACTCGGTCTGAAATCGCGAAAAATAGCAAACGCAGCTTCTCAGCGACTTCCTCCATTCGGACTCCTCTTGGCTCCAAACTGGTTGAAACATCGCCTCAGAAGAGAGGTTTCCAAACATGGTAGCCTCTCTCAAAACTGATGGTCCAGCTCCGACGATCAGGAAATATAGGGTCGGATGAACAGTACCCGCTAGGGTTTGGAAAATATCTCTCGGGAACTTCCAGAAGAAGATAAGGGAAGGTGTGGTCTAAATAACTAAGTGTTGGTCAACGAGAGGGTATTTATACTCACTACTCAATAGATTACGGCTACAGTGAATTCAGCTCAGCTCAGGCCTCTTCACTTTATACAGTCCTGCGTACAGCTCAACACACATATACACCCAGCTCTTGCATCCAAAAGTTCCCGCTCTACAGACCACGCTCTCAGTAGATTATGGCTACAGTGATATCAGATCAGCTCATACCTCCTCACTGTATTCAGCCCAGGCAAATCAACTCATCTTGCGCATACAAAACAGTTCAAATATGTTCAGCTTTCGCATGCGGTTTAGCTCTCGCGTACATTCAGCTCACGAACCACACTCAGCTCTCGCGCATCACCTCATATCGCGCTCACCAACCCATATCAGCTCTCGTGCGCTAACAGCTCTCACGCAGGAGGAATACGAACAACTCTCACTCACAAACTTTCCATGCTAACATTCTGCGCCACTCACATAAATGCAGAACAAAGCAGCAGATCAGATCACGCTCTCTACAGCTAATCTGATAATCCTATCTGCTCTTCACTGACCCGAAATCTATCAACAGTCTTCTCCAAAGCTGTTCTACCTGAAAAGGCTCATGCCCAGACTGGCTTTACCAACCAGCTTTACCTTACCCGAAAGCTATCAACAGTCTCGTGATCTGTCCACTCAGCACAGGACACTAGTCACGTCTCCAAAATGAATCTCGGCTATGACTCATTTCTCAACTGACAACAGCTTAGAGTTGTTACACTACCAGCTCACTAAAAGACAGATCAGGTCTCAATGGGTCAGCACAACTCAAACGCACAGTACCACTACCGGTCAGATCGCATTCAAGCAACCAGCTCAGGATGCTCTATCCATCTTACGGCAACAAAAATAGCCTGCGACACTCGGCTCGCAGCACCTAAGCTCGAGACAGCTCACAACATGCCCACTAGCATAGCTCACAGTAACAGATCAGATCACTTACTGATCAGATTACGCGTAAAGAACCATCCTCATAAAAGCTGAAATCACCTAAACACTCGGCATAGCACTTGCAATCTTAACTGTCAGCTCTGGTCACCAAGAACCTCCCTAAGCGGAACCCAGCTTATGCTCACACAGCAAACTCTCAAGTTGTTCGCCTATACGCTTTTATCTACAAAACAGCTCACAGCAGAAGACTCCTTCAAGCCATCAGTTCATGTCAGAACTATTCCACAAGACTAGCAAACTACTCACAAGCAACTCAGCTCGTACATACCTGATTCTCATCCAGCAGTACATACATCAGCTTAGAGCACTTCGCTCAGCTTATGATACTCTATTAAGATTTCTCAACTAGACCACGAGGTATTCAGATCAGCTTAAGCACCCAGGTCTCAAGGAAAGTACTTAAATCACCTCGCGATGGTCAATCCAGCTCTCCAGGGTACACAGCTCACGCCAAAGCTTTTGGCCCAAAGCTGCATCCAGCTTATGCCTACATCCTAAATTGTTATCAGCCCAGACCGCTCCACTGGACTGGTTCGCGCTACAGCCACGTCGGCTCGCGAACTCAGCATGACTCAACATAGAACAGTGTTATTCTGTCAGCTTGCACCCGATCTGGTCTAGCTCACAACTACTTAGCAAGCTTCCAAGATGAATTCTACAAACTACACCTCCAGTGCCCTTCGAGCTGCAAAAAAAACTCCATGAACTCTAAACAACTTGCTCCTACGATCAGCACAAGCTACGGAACCAGATCGCACCCGTGCCGGTCTAGATTGAAACCCAAAGCTGCTTTCTGCATCACCAGCTTAGCACGAACTGTAGGATCATATTGTATCCAATCTGGTCCAGCTCGCGTAGCTACCCAGCACGCTTCTCAGCTGGATTTCTCAAGCTATGTATGCCGTCACACTCCACAAGGATACAATTCTCTATCAAACACGATTTATCTTGTACTCCTAGCTGATCCATCTCAACCGATGCTCCTTAAGATGATTAATCTTGATTATTTAATCACTAATATGGACTGATTAAGCCACTAATGACCCCCGCTAATTACCGTCCTCACACTGATAGTATACAGTCATGTTAAACGTCTAGAAGCATCGCTTACATTGTTGGGGATCCGGATCCGCCCCCCGGCTAGGCAGCGGAAGAACAAAGAAAAAGGCCGGGAGACGATCAATACGAAAAACAACAATTACAGTTAATCGTCATTCATAGGGCGTTCAAAAACGATTACCTTGCTGGCACTTGTGCCTGGCTCCAACCGGTATTACAAGAACCCGGCTCTTCTCGGTAGATTGCAGTAGATAATCGCCAATCCGGTCCACGACCAGAACCGAGACTCCTTCGTCAGGCTGCACTAGAAGCACTGACGAATTCTGCACGAACGGATTCTCCTCGTCGAGTTGGTCGAAAACAAATTTCCGGCGACAACGGGCGGCGGTGGCGGCGGCGCACGGCGGACGGCGGCGGCGGCGTTTGGAGAGAAGAGGAGGGGCGGCTATTTATTGCTAGGGTTAGGTCAAGTAGTGAGTTCATCTCTTAATCAAGTCTCTTAATGCATTTAAATACATAAGTGTAGGAATTGGACCGGCCCAACGGGCCCGGGTCCAACAATGAACATTTAGTTCATCTCCACCACCGAGACTTCATCGTAACTCCGATCGCCGATCAGATCAGACGGATCGACTCAGTTTCCGAAACTGAATAATATGATCTGAAAAACCATTTTTCAGAACCCCAGTGCAAAATGACCGTTTTGCCCCTCAACAGCGGGAAACC
>KV005063.1:137876-149750 GCA_001598015.1 Dorcoceras hygrometricum
CAACAGCTAACGCAACAGTATCAAACATACCAACATTAAATGACGAAGCTATCAACAGCACTCAGGGGGAACGAGGAGCAAATCTCATTGGACTTGATCTTCGGTGGAATAGAAATCATCCACCTAAGCAAGTCATAGGTAATTTCGAATCCCCTGTTCGCACTAGAGGCCAGCTATCTCACGATCTTTTTGATTCTGCATTCATCTCACATATAGAACCAAAACAAATAGATGAAGCTTTAGCAGACCCAAGCTGGATCAAAGCTATGCAAGAAGAATTAAACCAGTTTAAGCTTAATAATGTTTGGCAACTTGTACCTAGACCTAAAAATCATTCAGTCATAGGTACTCGTTGGGTCTTTAGAAATAAACTGAATGAAGATGGCATAGTCACTAGAAACAAAGCTAGGCTGGTAGCGCAAGGCTTTAGGCATATGGAAGGGATAGATTTTGATGAAACATTTGCACCAGTAGCTAGATTAGAAGCCATTAGAATGTTCCTTGCATATGCTACATATAAAGACTTCAAAGTCTTTCAGATGGATGTCAAGAGCGCCTTTCTGAATGGCGTCTTGACAGAGGAAGTGTACGTTGCACAACCTCCTGGCTTCGTTGATCATATAAATCCAGAGTTTGTTTACAAACTGGACAAGGCTCTATATGGGTTGAAGCAAGCACCCAGATCCTGTTATGACACACTCACTAAGTTCCTGCTTGAGCATCAATTCACAATAGGCACAGTAGATAAGACGTTGTTTAAATTTGCTAAGGATAATCACGTCTTGCTTGTTCAAATATATGTTGATGATATTATTTTTGGGTCAACTAACCCCAAACTGTGCAAGAAATTTTCTAAGTTGATGCACGATAAATTTGAGATGAGCATGATGGGGGAGCTGACATTCTTTTTGGGCTTACAAGTTCGCCAGTTGGAGAATGGCATATTCATCAATCAGGCGAAATACACTAAGGAACTGCTGAAGAAATTCGGAATGGAAAATAGTTCAGCAGCCGCTACTTCCATTAGCTCCACAATCAAGATAGATAAAGATGAAGCTGGATCTGCCATTGAGGTATCTTTGTATCGTGGTATAATAGGCTCTTTGCTATACTTAACTGCTAGCAGACCAGACATCATGTTTGCTGTCTGTATGTGTGCTAGATTTCAAGCAGAGCCAAAGCAATCGCATTACATTGCTGTAAAGCTAATATTGAAATATTTGAAGGGTACTCCTAACGTGGGTCTTTGGTATCCTAAAGACTCCGGCTTTCAACTAATCGGGTACAGTGATGCAGATTACACAGGTTGCAGGATTGATCGCAAGAGCACAAGTGGAACATGTCAATTCTTAGGGGATCGACTGATCTCTTGGTTTAGTAAGAAGCAGACGTCAATTGCCACGTCAACTGCTGAGGCGGAATATCTTGCTGCTGGCAGTTGTTGCGCACAAATCCTCTGGATTCAACATCAACTGAAGGATTATGGCATTGATGCTTCTGAAGCTCCTATTCTCTGTGACAACACAAGTGCAATTGCAATCACCCAGAACCCTGTACTGCACTCACAGACCAAGCACATCGATATCAGGCATCATTTTATAAGAGACCACGTGCTAAAGAAGGACGTCCGGTTGGAGTACGTGTCGACGGAGCTACAAGTTGCTGACATCTTCACAAAACCTCTGCCAGACGCTAAGTTCTCCTATTTTAGGAATATATTAGGTCTCTTAGAACTGCCATAAATTTGTCTATGTGCTAGCAATTGTTGTAGGTTGAACAGCAACGCTTACATCAGCAGTGGGTCATCTATTAATGGAGAACAGCTCTGCTTGTGTAAGCGCCACCGTTGGACGTCGCTCTACCAAGAAAACAGTATTTCTTACGTCAACATCGAGTCACATGTTCAGGGGGAACAGCGATGCTTGCATCAGCGCTACCGTTGAAATACTAACCATCAAGAAAACAGTACTGCTTACGTCATTCCATCTCATCGTATTCAAAGGAAACAGATCTGCTTACGTAAGCATTACTGATAGAGGTTTGTATGTCGTAGGGGGAACATGGTCTCTGTGGTGTTAAGCGTGAAGTCAATTTAACAGGAGAGATCTGTCAACAGATATCACCTGTACACAATTGATGCTTACCTGTTAACAGATTCCTCTCCATCCCACGAAATATTAAAAACAGATTTGCTTAGGTGTGATGTTTTAAAGATTTTGACGCGTCAATGTTATTTTAATCTTTTCCAGTACGGGTAAAATATTTGCAAATCTTTTCTAAAAATAGTACGCACCATCTGATTGACACGTGTTGTCCTTCACTCCCATCGTCACATCAACATTCTTTCTCTCTCCTAACCGTTCATATTCACCATCTTTATTTAAGGCATTTCAAATATTTACTCAAACTTACTGAGAAATCGTAATCATTGCCTTCTATTGCTCTCGCATTCTCTTGTTCTTGTGCGTTTGAATTTTCTCTTGCAGAATATCTTGTCTCAGACACTCCTTGCTTTCTACAATGGCATCCGCATTCATCACCCACTCTTATCAGATTAACTTCGAATCCGTTTTGATGATTCATGACCATGAAGGGATGCTCAACATGTTTAAAGCTCTGGAGGCCAGTGGTCTCAGAAGATTTCTGGGCTGTGAATCAGTGTTGTATGAACAGGAACTAGGGCACTTCTTTGAAACGGCATTAATACAGGGCGAAGATGTCACAGGCGTAATATGAGGCAATTTTGTCTCTATTTCACCAACTCTGTTCGCCAAGGTGTTTGACTTGCCCACGGAGGGTATTACAAACTTCTCTGAAGTACCAAAAGATACCTTGTATGATGCGCGGAGCTTCTTCTCAAAGGAGGGTGTGCAGATTGATGTTCATGGCAAAAAGAAATATATGAAACATGAATTTCGTTTGTTAAATGATATCTTGGCAAAGGCCCTTACTGTTAAGGCAGGCTCTTTTGATTCTGTCACCGTTGAACGATTCCAGATGATGGCAGCGATTCATTATGGGTTGAAAGTGAATTGGAGCAAAGTTTTGTTCAATGTTTTGAAAGACATGGTGGATAGGTCGCAGAGGAAAGCAAAGGGCTTTGCTGCTCAAATCGGTGTTCTACTAAAAGGTATGCCTACTATTACTATGGGCAACGGTGTTCCATTCCCAAGTGCCAAAATTCTGTCTACGAGAACAGTTCACACCTACATTGCCACCAACATCACAATCGATGCTCGCGCGGAAAATGAGGAGCCTGGGATGGCTAAGACGGTCGTGGAAAAGAAGACACCAAAGGTGAAGAAGAAAACTTCCTCTGCTGATGAGACGCCAGTAGATATTTTTGCTGAAATTGCTGCGACAAAGAAGAGATCAGCTACTGAGGCCGATGCGCCTATCATTTCCAAGAAGAGGCGCACGAGGAAGAGCAAGCCCTCTGTATCCCAAGTAAATTTGGACATTGTGCAGGTGGCCCCGGATGTTGAGCCACTTCAAATCGTTGATCCTACCCATGCTGTAGCAGTTGTCCCCTCTCCTGTGATCAAATGACAATTTCGAAAGAGGAGATTGGTATTATCCAGGGGCTCTGATGATGAATCAGTGGGAACAAAGGAAATTGTTAAAGATGCTGATGCTGCTGCTGTTATGAGTACTGATGAAGCAGACATCATTATAGCCAAGGTATTAGAGGAAACCTTGGAGTTAGAGGTGAGTGCGACAGAGCGAGAAGGTCAGGGTGTAGTGAAGCAATGTTTGAAGAAGATTTTGCTCGGTGGTTGGATGATTTTTTTGCGAGGCACAATGAGCCCGAGTTTGTTGACACAAATATTGATACACAAGCTGAGGGCAGCATTAACTCTGTGTAGACAAGGAGATGAACATATCTGTTGATCGTAAGCAAGTCACTGAGGAGACCATGTCCATTGATGACCTTCTATTACAAATCTCCGATGACTTGTTGCTTCCGTCGATTACTGCTGCGGAAGTCACCATGATCAGGCTTGGTGCATTCTCTTCTATTGGGGACATGGGAAAAGCTATACTGGTAGAGGATGAACAGATTACAGAAAACCCCGCTAGGGAAATTGTTGCTTTGATCTGCAGAGATGTTGAAGTTTTGGTTCGAGTGCGTGATAGCGTGATGCAAGATGTTGTTGATTTCTTTGCCTCATTCAGTCTCAATACTATGCCTGATATGGAATCGTTGAAGGATCTGAAAGAGAAAGAAAAGTTGATGATGGCGTGGGCAGAGACTAATACACTGGCAATCGCTGTAAGGAGGCAACTGTATGTTCTTACAAAATATCGAGAATTACTCCTGCGCACATTTTTGGAATCTTATCGGAGATATCTAGCACCGGATCAACCATGGACTGATATGGCCATCCAAGCTATTAGTTTGTTGTCTGCTGCTCACTCTCAATCTCTTGAAGATCTCAAAGCACAGCAACAAGAGCACAAAATTGAAATGGTGCAACCAAACTCTTCTCTTCCTGTCATTGACTCCGTTGACCGTAGTGGTGTTTGTCTTGCTCATTTTTATTCCATAGCAAATTCTACTTGTTGGGTACGGCCCGTAATTTTGGTGAATGGAGTTTGGACGCCTGTTTAGGG
The DNA here is from genome assembly GCA_001598015.1 of Dorcoceras hygrometricum. Taxonomy (NCBI): domain Eukaryota; kingdom Viridiplantae; phylum Streptophyta; class Magnoliopsida; order Lamiales; family Gesneriaceae; genus Dorcoceras; species Dorcoceras hygrometricum. The sequence goes on from KV005063.1 coordinate 142,491, forward strand.
TCCTAATTTTTGGAGAAGTAGTTGCCACTTTTCGTTATTTTTGAACAAAATGAAAATGCCAGCACCTGCCATTCAAGAGATTTTTGTTCCGCATGTCTCTTTTATTGAGCCTATACAATATTGGACAGTAGTCCCATGGATGATCAGGATTTGGCAATGGACCAAAGTCTGTGAAGAGATTGTTCAATTTAGTATGTTTGGTGGTCTGCGACCAGTAAGGGAGGATATCTGCCAAGATATTACAGTATATAACTTGGGCGTGGAGCGTATTCCCGCAGATTTTCTCCGCATATTTGCACAGGGTGTGGCCTGTCATAGTTTTGTTGATTCAGTTGTCCAGAGGGACTTGGGAGATTTACAGGAAGTTGTTTTAACGGATGTTGAAGAGGTAGACCTGGTTTCCTCAGATGTATCTACAGTCTATCGATCTCCTTCTCCATTTTCACCAGCGGTTGATTCGTTTGAGAATGATTGGTGTTTGGCTCTTGGCCCTGCTATCCTCTCCCGTGTTGAACAGGAGGAGCGATTATACTTTGTTGAAAGTCCAGAGTCTCCTCCGGCCATTTCTCCGCATCATGCATCCAGTTACTCCCCTACTGATGTCTCCATGCACTTTGATTCTACGGATGTACCTGTGAATGCCCAAGCAGACACTCAAGCCTCCGCATCAATTGATTTTACTAAGTTTACCGAGGCTCTTGAAGACCTCCGATCATCTCTTGCTCAGCGCATTCATGACTCCAACTGCGAAATGTTATCCAAGCTCAATGCTGTTGAAGTGGGTGTTCGTGGGGATCTTCTAAAAGTACAAGCCCTGCTTCGCCAGTCTTTTGAGACTGCGTGTCGGGTTCTTGAAAGGCAAGGTAATACTCAAACCGCGCAAATCACTGATCTCAAAAAGGGCTTGATGGCACCCGTTGGCACTGTCTTTCAAGACCTATTTGATATCAAAAAGAAGCAACGGGAGCAAGATGCCAAGCTCATTACAATGGATGAGCAAATTGCTGCTATCAGGAGCGAACATTTGTATTTTCAATCAAAGATAGCAGCAGATATACTCAGCCTTTCCACCCAAGTTGGTGACATCGCCGATTACCTAAGAAGTGGTGCTGCCAAAAAGGGGGAAATGGGCAGTAGCAGCCGCTCGCCGATTACCTAAGAAGTGGTGCTAGCCAAAAAGGGGGAAATGGGCAGTAGCAGCCGCCCCCGTACTGTGAGAACTCAAACTCAAATGTTTCCACCAACAACGGGAACTTTTGAAGAAAGAGTTGAACAGGCACGGAGACACATCATAGAGACTGGACAAGTTATAAGTATAGAAGAGGCTGCTGAAAGAGTTATTGAAGCCGACAGAAGGGAGTCTGATAGGTTGGAAAGAGAAAGAGAAAGAGAAAGGAGAGAACGTAGGCAAAGCAGGAGTGGAACTTATAAAAGAAGAAGAGGATACTGATTAGAATCTTTCGTACAAATCTCATGTACTTCGTTTAGTTAATGATATTTGCTTTTAGCAGTCGTTGTGCAATTTATCTTTGCTTATCTTTTCCTATCGGCTGCTAAGTTTTGTCATCACCAAAAAGGGGGAAATTGTTAGGATAAAATTTATAGTTTTGGTGATAACAAAAATTAGAAAAGATTTGGACTTAAATGATAATATTCGAATAATATTTTCACGATGATCAACATTGTTGACAACAGTGATTGGTTCAAGCTACAGTTATGATTTCGAGTTGATTAGAATCAGATCTTGGAACAGTGGAGTGATTGATTTGGTTATCGGGGCAGAAATCTACTGATTAAGTATTGAGAATGGAGATATCTGCCAACAGCTCTTGACTATTGTATCGTAATGGTATCTGCCAACAGCAACGGGAACAGTGAATTGTTCTACCAACAGAAAGGGCCATATGCATTGATAAGCTTACTCGACAGATCTTGAAACAGTACTATTTATCGCTGTTGACACCATATTTCGCTACAGTATTGTTTTTGGAAACAGTGCAAGTAACGTTTACTATCGACAGCTTTCGTAAACAGTTAGTTCAATTCGACATTGTTTGCTTCAACAGATTTGATGACGTCAGCCACAATAGAATATCAGACATCATGACGTCACCATCATTTTCAGCTACAACGTTCCCAACAGATAAGATGACGTCAGCAGTGCTGAAATTTGTATATGGAGAGATATGATGACGTCATCAGATCTGAAACTTGCAAATGGTTGAATCTTGTTTACCGCGACAAATCTCTCAACAGCAAGGAACTGTTCATTCATCTTCTTCATGGAAAGATCTGTCGATAGATATGATTTCAGGCGCAAGCATAAAGTTGATTCAAATTCGATCGTATACTCAATTGGAAAAGATCGATGGCCAAAACAAGAATCACTCATACTGCCTGAAATTAAGGAGACGAGATTGGTACTATCTTCGGAAAAATAGTACACATTGGCAGAGGCGGTTTCAACGGGAGTGCACACATATGGAAACGATATTCGCATCCCTGACGAAACGCAATTTACCATATAATGGAGCAGGATTGACGGCGTACTACTGTCAAGAATTCAAAAAGTATTTGTTGCCTTATCTGGATTCATCGACCGTTGAACGAAGACTATAAATAGCAGACCTTTTGAATTGAAGAAACTCTCTCGCCACTGCTATTGCTAAAACGCTGTCAAAATACTCCCAGAGCTTACTCTTCGTTGAACGCATTCAAAGCTCAAGCACTCGAAGAATCTTCAAGAATTCAAAAAGTATTTGTTGCCTTATCTGGATTCATCGACCGTTGAACGAAGATTATAAATAGCATACTTTTTGAATTGAAGACAACTCTTGCTACTGCTATTACTGAAACGCTGTCAAAATACTCCCAGAGCTATCTACTTGTTGCAATATTCAAAAGCTCAAAGGAAGATGTCAAAAAAAAAAAAAATGTGTCATCTCACCCCCCCCCCCCCCCCCCTTCTGAACTCCTATTTACTTAGTGATCCTATTTCTGGGACCATCAAAATCCTTTTCGCGCCATCGGATGATTGACACGTGTTGTCATCATACGAAACGTCACATCTACATGGTAATGTGAACCGTTTCATCTTCCGATTTAGTTTCTCTAATTATATTACGGAGATTTATTCTCTCTAACCCTTACTTTGTGAAATTTTCTACCTTGCTATCTTGTGCTCTTGTTTTTGCTTGCTTACCTTTGTAGAGAATCTATCGTTCGGCATCGTCATATCTTTTCATCCTATCAGAAATTTCCTATGCTTTTATCAACAACACAATGCAAGTTTACTTCGCCTCAGTTCTAGGTATGGACCACGAAGGGGTGGTTTCTATGTTCGAAGCCCTGGTGGCATCTGGCCTCAGTGGATTTATGGGATGCTCCTCGGACTTATTCAAAGCTACTCTGGTGGAGTTCCTTCACAATGCCTCTATCAAGGATGGTATAGTTGTAAGTACGGTACAAGGGAAACCAGTGGATGTTTCAGAGGAACTGTTTGCTAGCACTTTTGAGCTACCGATGGAGGGTTTGACTGATTTGCATGAAGTGTCTCAGGATCTTATTCTTGAAGCGAGGCGTGCCTTATATTATAGTGGTGAATTGATTTCTACATCCTGTAAAAAGAGGGAAATGGTGTCTGAGTTTAGGCTGCTGAATGATATCCTGGCAAAGTCCGTTACTGTGAAGGCTGGGTCCTTTGATGTCGTGACCCATGAGAGGTTCCTAATGATGACTACTATTTATGGGGGCGTGCCTGTAAACTGGGGAAGGTTGTTGTTCAAAATTTTCAAGGATATGGTGACTCCAGAGACGAGGCAAGCCAGGGTCTATGCGGTGCAAATATGTATTTTGTTGAAAAATGCCCCAAGATCGGAACTGGGTGAATCAAAAGAGTTTCCACCTCTGAAGATTTTCACCGCAAAGACTGTTGGCACGTATCTTGACAAAACAAGAATATCTATGTGTTGGGGATCCGGATCCGCCCCCCGGCTAGGCAGCGGAAGAACAGAAAACAGATGCCGGGAGACGATCAATATGAAAAATTCAATAACAAACTACGACATTCATAGGGTGTTCAAAACACTACCTTGCTGGCACTTGTGCCTGGCTCCAACCGTAGTTACAATAACGTCGGCTTTTCTCGATAGATTGCGGTAGATATCGCCAATCCGGTCCACGACCGGATACGAGACTCCTTCGTCACCCTGCACTAGAAGGCGTGACGAGATATGCACGGACGGATTCTCCTCGTCGAATTGGCCGGAACGAATTCCGGCAACTCGAGGCGGCGGCGGCTTTGTGAGAGGGGAGGGAGGTGGCGGCCAATCTAGGTTTAGGGTTAGTTGTTGTGTCAAGTATGTTGAATTCTAGGTTTAGGCTTAATTAAATAAGCTTAAGTGTTGGACTTGGACAGGCCCAACGGGCCCGGGTCCAACGATGAACATTCAGTTCATCTCCACCACCGAGACTTCATCGTAACTCCGATCGCCGATCAGATCGGACCGATCGATTCAGTTTCCAAAACTGAGTAATATGATCTGAAAAACCATTTTTCAGAACCCCAGTGTAAATGACCGTTTTGCCCCTCAACAGCGGGAAAACCCCGGTTTGACCCCTGTTGACTTTTAGGAAGTCGCACTCCCCGAAATCCTCTTCTCGTGCTCAACACATTGAGCTGAGTATCCGTGCGGAAATCTCGAATCTAGTACTTGTGTGACCCTCAATGGTTCAGGGATACAGCTAGCCGTGGGCCCACAACCATTGAGGCTCCGGAATCACAATTCTGGACTTGCCCATCGGATCATGGTAAAGCGTCTAGCAACATCACCCCATGATCCCCTAGGTATCACTGATAGTGCCTACAAGAACCAGTTGGTCGTGGTTAGCGTACAGTACGTGTTGAGGATTCGGATCCGCCCCCCGGCGAGGCAGCGTAAGAACATACAACAGGTGCCGGGAGACGATCAATACGAAAACAACAATTCATAATTCTCATACATAGGGCGTTTAAGCGGATTACCTTGCTGGCACTTGTGCCTGGTTCCAACCGGTATTACAAGAATCCGGCTCTTCTCGGTAGATTGCGGTAGATTATCGCCAATCCGGTCCACGACCAGATCCGAGACTCCTTCGTCAGGCTGCACTAGAAGCGCTGACGAGATCAGCACGAACGGATTCTCCTCGTCGAACTGGCCGGAAACAATTTTCAGGCGACGATCGGCGGCGGCGGCGTGAGAGAGGGAAGGAGGGGGCGGCTAGCTTTAGGGTTATTAGAGTTGAGTGTGTTGTGTAATTATGAAGTCTATTAAGTCTAATTAAATAGACTAACAATGGACTTGGACCGGCCCATCGGGCCCGGGTCCAAATAACGATATCCATTGTTGCGACTTCATCGTTATTCCGATCGCCGATCAGATCGGACCGATCAACTCAGTTTCCAAAACAGAATGTTATGATATGAAAAACAATTTTTCACCGATCGCCGATCAGATCGGACCGATCAACTCAGTTTCCAAAACAGAATGTTATGATATGAAAAACAATTTTTCAGATCATCTAACCCTAAATTGCAAAAAGACCCGTTTTGCCCCTCTACAGCGGGAAACCCCGGTTTGACCCCTGTTGACTTTTGGGAAGTCGCACTTCCCGAAATCCTCTTCTCGTGCTCAACACATTGAGCTGAGTATCCATGCAGGAATATCGAATCTAGTACTTGTGTGACCCTCAATGGTTCAGGGATACAGCTAGCCGTGGGCCCACAACCATTGTGGCTCCGGAATCACAATTCCGGATTTGCCCAACGGATCATGGTAAAGCGTCTAGCAACATCGCCCCATGATCCCCTAGGTATCACTGATAGTGCCTGCAAGAACCAGTCAGTCGTGGTTAGAGTACAGTACGGTCCTTTCAATCCATATATCCCGATCAGATCAACGATCATTGGTAAATCGAGAGTCGCTATAGATCCGATAGCTATGCATACATCTTGGAGATCGAATAGTGACATCGCGAGTGTAACTAGGTAAACACATTTACCTAAAACACTTCTAGTACTCTGGCCAGAGATTTATACACTATTATCCCCTCATATAGCATAGGATATCCACGCATGTCTGCGAGCGGTGAATCCTCGACAACGATGCATCGACTCCTACATGCATTGGGGTCTCACCCAATCCCGACGCCTGGTGACCCCAAATGAGTCGACAAACGGGTCAAAGTGAGACGCCTATCATGTAGAGTCTCAATGACGTTTCGAGTCGTGAGGACTAATCAGTACAACCAAGACCTCGGACTTATCCACTCGACAAATGGTAACCACTTGGAAAGTCCGAACGAGGGTAGTTCGATAGATCACCAGGTCACTATCTATCTGCATGCTCAGAACATCACAATGTTCCCTACCAATGAAACATGGTACTTCGCATCGCAGATACTAGTCTCAACCATACTTTAGTTGACTGCAACATTCCTACATCATTCCCAATGAGTAGAATGTCATCAACATAAAGTACGAGGAACGTCACAGCGCTTTTAACTACCTTTTTATAGACACTGGCTCCTCGGGATTCTTGATGAAACCAAATTCCTTAATTGTTTCATCGAATCTCAGGTTCCAACTTCGCGATGCCTGTTTGAGACCGTAGATCGATCTCTGAAGCTTGCATACCTTATGCTCGCTTCCGACAGATGTGAAACCCTCAGGCTGCGTCATATAGATCTCTTCCCTAATGTTTCCATTAAGGAACGCAGTTTTCACATCCATTTGCCATATCTCATAGTCGTACCATGCGGCTATGGCTAACAATATTCTAATTGACTTGAACATTGCGACGAGCGAGAAGGTTTCATCATAGTCAACACCTTGCCTTTGAGTGTAACCTTTCGCGACGAGTCGCACCTTGAAGGTCATTACCTTACCATCAGGCCCAAGTTTCCTCTTGTATACCCATTTGCACCCAATAGGAACGATTCCTTCGGGAGGGTTAACGAGAGTCCAAACTTGGTTAGCATGCATTGAGTCAAACTCAGACTGCATTGCTTCAAGCCACAAATTAGAATCAGCATCGGAAATTGCTTCCTTGAAAGTTCTTGGATCAGATCCAACAACTTGATCACCCTGATCATCTTCAAGGAGAAAACCATATCTCTCTGGAGCTCTAAGAATCCTTTCGGATCTCCTAGGTGCGACTATATCTGGTACTGGCTCAGTAGGTGCGGGAGATTCACTTGGTACTTCAATTGGTTCTCGAACTT
>KV005064.1:23887-47146 GCA_001598015.1 Dorcoceras hygrometricum
TAGATCACCAGGTCACTATCTATCTGCATGCTCAGAACATCACAATGTTCCCTACCAATGAAACATGGTACTTCGCATCGCAGATACTAGTCTCGAACTCGGGCGGCCTTATCCTCATTTTGACGGCCCAATCGACTAGGAACATGTTCAGAATATACAGTGACTATTAGATGTGTTTCATGATAGCCGTCATACCCACTATCACATCTAACATACACTTTAGTGCATTCTAGGTCTTACTCAACGCAATTGTAGAATCATCATACACACAATTAAAGTAAAGAATGCCATAAAAGTAAATGCGAATATCATATATAAAGATTGTCATATACAAGAGTCTATAAACCCGCACGCCACAAGTTGGCTAGTTGGGCATCTACTCTAACAAGTGAGTCACAAAATCCATGGCGATGTGCTCCCAATTCCATTGGGGCACCTCCAAACTCTGTAGCAATCCTCCAGGTCTCATTCTCTCAGCCTTGACCTGCTGGCAATTCAAACATCTAGCAACAAAACCAGAGATGTCGCTCTTCATGCCTTCCCACCAGTAGTGAGATTTCAAGGCATGGTACATCTTTCTCTCGCCCGGATGTACACTGTACTCACTACAATGCGCTTTATTCATAATGGTCTCTTTCAAATCGATCAAGTTCGGAACCACCAATCTTCCTCGAACTCTCAGACATCCATCCGAAGAAACAGAGAAATCATCAGACTGACCACTTCGGGCTATGATCTTCAACTCATGAACATAAGGATCAGTCCTCTGTGCCTCCCTGATGTCACTCACAATCTGCGGTTCTACTTGAATCGAAGAAACCATAAAGTACTGATCACCCGGCTGGAAACGCCAACTAGAAGTACTCAACTGCTCATAGACTTTAGAGATGTTCAAAGACGAAAGCATCGCAGACTCGGTCTTCCTACTTAAAGCATCTGCTACTGAGTTCATCCGCCCAGGCTGATACTGAATCTCACAGTTAAAGTCCTTGAGAAATTCCATCCATCGTCGTTGCCTCATATTCAGATCAGACTGCGTGAAGAAATATTTCAGGCTCTTGTGGTCGGTTTACACCACAAATTCTTCACCATAAAGATAATGTCGCCAAATCTTCAAGGCAAAAACTATCGCAGCCAACTCCAAATCATGAACAGGGTACCTCTAATCGAGACTTCAACTGTCGAGATGCGTAGGCAATCACGTACCCGTTCTGCATCAGAACACATCCTAACCCATTGAGAGAAGCGTCGGAGCACACAACAAATCCTCCGGATCCAGACGATAGAGCCAAAACAGGAGCAGTAGTCAACTTCTCCTTCAACGTCTTAAAACTTAACTCGCACTCGTCAGTCCAAACAAACTTCTTATCCTTCTGAGTCAACTGAGTCAAAGGCCTGGCTATCGAAGAGAACTTCTCGATAAAACGCCTGTAATATCCAGTCAATCCAAAGAAGCTGTGGATCTCGGAAACATTCCTAGGTCTCTCCCAGTTAAGAACTGCTTCGAACTTACTCGGATCCACCAAAATTTCTTGCGCCGAAATCACATGACCCAAAAATATAATCCGATCAAGCCAAAATTCACACTTGCTGAACTTGGCGTACAATTGCGAGTCCCTCAACCTCTGCAACACCAATCTGAGATGCTCCTTATGCTCTCTCATGCTCCTCGAGTACACTAGGATGTCATCTATGAATACGATCACGAACCGATCGATGTGCTCGCTAAAGACGCGATTCATCAAATCCATGAAATCAGCTGGGGCATTCGTCAACCCAAACGGCATGACCAGAAACTCATAATGCCCATATCGAGTCCGAAATGCTGTCTTCACCACGTCAGCCTCTCTAATCCGCAGCTGGTGATAACCAGAATGCAAATCAATCTTCGAGTAAACGGCCAATCCCTGCAACTGATCAAACAAGTCATCAATCCTCGGCAAAGGATACTTGTTCTTCGCCGTCGCTTTATTCAACTGTCGGAAATACACGCACATCCTCATAGATCCATCATTCTTCTTCACAAAAAGAATTGGATCTCCCCAAGGCGACATACTCGGTCTTATGAAGCCTTTCTCCAAGAGATCTCTCAACTGATCCTTCAGCTCTTTCAAATCTGCGGGCGCCAACCGATACGAATCTCTAGAAATCGGGGCGGTATCGAGCACCAATTCGATGCTAAAATAGATCTCACGTCTTGGAGGGAATCCAGGAATCTCATCCGGGAACACATCGGGAAACTCTCGAATGATCGGAATGTCGCTAAACTCCAATCATTGCTCTTGGGAAACATCAAGTGCGTAAATCATAAATCCCGCGTTATCCAGCGATAGCAGGCTAAACATCTCCATGGCGGACACCAGTGGAATCTTCGAGCACGAATCAGCACCATAGAACTCCCACTTCTCACCCGAGTCAGGGCAAAATCTCACCACACCATGAAAACAGTCAACAGTAGCCTTATATCTAGACAACACATCCATCCCCAAGATGCAATCAAAATCTCTTATTCCCAAAACAATCAGATTGGACACCAAAACATGCTCATGAAATCGAAGCTCACGATCACCATCAGGGGAGACACGGAAACAACATCACACAATGGGGAATAACTCAACCCATACTCACAAACAAACATCTCAGAAATAAAAGAATGTGATGCACCACTGTCAAATAGAACTCTCGCAGGATAATAAAAAATAAAGCATGTACCTGCGATCATCATACCAGGCGCCTCCTCAGCCTGCTCTCTCATCAAAGCATTCACCTGAGCCTGCTGCGGAATCTGGAACGGAGGTCTCGAAGGTGCTCCAAATATAGAAGGCTCACGGGGTTGGAATCCAGATCGCTGGGTAGGGGCAGAAAACTGCGGTCTCTAAGAAGAACCACCAGCCGAACCCTGCTGTGAAGGAATCGAATTCTGACCCCTCAACAAAGGACACACTCTCACAAAGTGTCCTGGCTGTCCGCAGTTACGGAAAGACCCCTGAACTCTACGACACTGTGAAGTCGGATGTCTTCCTCCGCATTGTCCACACGACATTTCAAAGGATACGAGAAGTACCTCTCCACCAGCGCTGTGCATTGTCTCTCAGCTGCAACATCGCCAGCTTCAGTCTCTTCTCGGGAGCGTAACTCCCAGAGTATCAAACAACTCCTCCATCTGAGCTAACCAAGCCTCAGCCATCGCACCACCCTCTGTTGCAGAAAACTTCAGAGGGTTCGTCCGCTGAAACCTAGCTAGGACCAACTCCATCTCGCCTATCTGTCTAGTAACATTCTCAACCTGATGAACATCATCATCACTAACTGCCCTAGACTCCTCCGCAGTACGTCTAGTCGTCCTACCTCTTCCTCTTCTCGGCGGCATCTAAACAAATCTAGAGGTAAGATCTCATAGCAGATATATCACATAGACAGAATAAAAGTCACAGAGTCAATCAAAATCAAATCAAAACTCTATGCCTAGACTCGAGTGTGATCAAAGGAAATCGATCTTATCCCAGTTTTAGCTCTGATACAAAAACTGTCACGCTCCGTGCTAATCACACATGATTAGAGCACAATTAAGCACATAATCACGGAAGCGTAAAAACAGGGCTTAAAAATTTTTCGAAATAAAATGGGCCTGAACTCAAAACATACATTCAAAATATCGATACTCAAAACGAGTTGACTCAAACGAATATAAAACAGGTAACATCAATTTTAATTTCAATTACAGATCCCAAAAACATATATTGACACGGGGCATCCCCCGGGTTCGATACATAAATAAAATAACTGGGACTCATGGGAACAAGGATCGACCAGGTGAACCTCCACTCTTGGTTACCTGAAGATCCTGCAAGTGGGTAACGTAGACCCAAACAACACAAAAGCAGGAAAACAAATACGAGGTCAAGCCTCAGTACGAAGAGTTATCAAAACAGCTAATCATGCAACATGCTATAATCAATGCTTTGAAATGCATGGGGGCTATCAAGGATCGGATAGCTAGACCAGTGTATCAACTGGAAATCATCTCAGTCAGCCTCTGGTCCGTGGTCTTTAGAGTCCCGTCAGCCCATCACAGCTCGGTGGTAGACACGAATCCGGTAGTCACCACTCCGATGATAGTGTTGGACTTTCAGGCACAACTCATCAGTCGACAAGTCGCAACGTGGCTTTCAATCAGGTCATCAATCAATCTGTCAATCAGGCTCAAGATGTATGCATGTATGCCAATTCAATATTCAATGCACAATGCATACTATTCAATACGTGAAAACAGAATGTAAAACTCAATCAATTCACAAGCTATATCACGTAAATCACAGAAGCATATCAGCAAATTTCACAACATCAATCACAGCCATGTTCACGCTCAAAGCTGCTAAATCTGCTTAATTCGTACCTCAATCCTCTGAATTATCCAATAGATCTCACCAGGCACGGCTAACCTCAAACCTTCACTCACTGGTCACGACAATTCAGCTGTAAGCCTACTGGACGTTCAGATCTATTAAAACATCTAGTAATTCAGCTCAACACTAAGTCGAATTCACTTAGCACCTACGGCCAAGAACTAAATCCTAGTTCTGCCATACAACTCAGGATAAACAGCTGAAACATAACTTTAAAACAGAGGAGAACACTTACCCAAAAGCTTACACTAGCAGAGGAACGCTCGGACAAGATTTCACAGAAAGCGTCGAACGAACAGGCTCTTCGCGTTTCCTCAAATCCACGGTTTCAGTCTCCAAATTGGTATCAATCGTTAGAGAAACTCAAGAGGAGTTCTGCGCCACCAATATCATTCAAAACAACGGCGGGACACGGCGGCAATCGACGAAAGAGTACTACGGTGCACAGTAGATATCGAGGAATAGAAAGCGTCGAACGAACAGGCTCTTCGCGTTTCCTCAAATCCACGGTTTCAGTCTCCAAATGGGTATCAATCGTTAGAGAAACTCAAGAGGAGTTCTGCGCCACCAATATCATTCAAAACAACGGCGGGACACGGCGTGCACAGTAGCTATCGAGGAATACGAAGAATGGAGATAAGAAATATCGGGTTCTCAAATAATTCTAAGTGTCGATCAACACTTATATATATATATATCCATACACCAGCTGCTGTTCCTCTAAATCAGTCGTTGAGAAATGCTACAGTAGAAATCTTACAACAGTAACCAGCTTTTGCTCTCAACAAAACCAGCAGCAACCACCAGGCTTTGCGTTTGCAAAATATCATCAAAACGACACCGTTCTAACTAAACAAAATGACGCCGTAGCATTCCACCAGCTGACAACAGATTCTATCAAAGCAACCAACTACTGGTTGCGCTCAACAATCAAAACGACGACGTAAAGAATACGTCAGCATCGGTGCCAACAGCAGACGCAACCAACAGCTGGTAACAAATTCCTCAAAACTGGTACCAGACGCAATCCCCAAAATGCAGCGTTTCAACTTATCTAAACGATGTCGTCTCACATCCACGACTGGTTCTTCAAACCAACAACTGGTCACCCAGTCGCAACCACATTCTCACAACGCAACTACTGCCAGCAGCAACCTCTACAAATGCAACTACTGAATAGCAAAACGACGTCGCATCACTCACTCGCTACAGTAGACTTATGAAATGTGCTACGACTGGTTTCTTACATAAACGCTACGTCTGGTTTCACCAAAACGACGGCGTATTAATCTCCTGCAATTCCAAATACGCGTTGCAACTGGATTTCACCACCGACCAGCTTCTAACTCAAAATACCAAAATTACGAAAACTTCCAACAAATAATCTCTTCTAATCTCAGAAGAATTCGATTAATCACTAATCTAAAATCCGATTCCTCACAATAATAGCAAGCACTAGTAATACATGCACATGCCTTAAATTAATTGTACTCAAATAATATTCTCAAACTTAAATGCATAATAAAACATCAGCTCAAAAAATTTGTCCTTAAAATTCATGCATAGGCAATAAACTCATAAATAAAAGATTTTCTAGTGAATTCCGCTTCTTGACTGTGGTTCCTCAACCTCATGTCTCTTGATCAAGCTAAAATAAAAACCATAGTACTAGGCTAGTATGGCATCCCAGTGCTTATCTAGAACAATACCCGTGAAGTGTAAGGCACCCCGGTGCTTATCCGAAGTCCGTTACGCGTCAATTTGGCTTGGCTGAACGAAATGTCTCTCAGCCCCCATACCCGTCATTTGACCCCATACCCGTCATTTGATATGGCTGAATGAAACGTCTCTTATTCCCAAATATCTGACATAGAACAACCATAATCAAGTCACATCATTCAAATTTATTTCTCTCTTGCTCAAATTTCAGCCACGAAAAGCATGTCTCAAACCTCATGCCTCAAACTAAATTTCATGTGCCTCAAAATTTTTCGTTTGCTCAGAGTTACGTAAAATCTGCAGAACATTTAAAAAAAGTCTCGAGGCTTTTAAACATCATAAATATCTTTAAAATAATCATCATTTTATTTTTCTTTCATGACGATGGGCTGCCCCTAGGTCTCAAACCCGAACGCTACTGCACAAGTCTCTAATCTAGCTGCACTCTGTCTGAATTCGAAGATCAGCTCATGTTGATCAACTCAAGCCGCAAGGTACATTTTACAGTAATCTGGACAGCGTACCACGCGGTCCAGCTCACACCTTAACAGTCCAGCTTAGGCGGGCAGATCACGCAATCCCCTCTCAGCTTGCACTACTCTGTATATATACCAAGAACAGCTCGGGCTTCGGTCCAGATAATGTACTGAAAACAGCTCAGAGTGCTCAATCAGTTTAGAGCACGTAGGCCAGCTCCTCTGCCCAGATCAGATTGGGGCTTCAGATCAGACCGTGCACTGGAAACAGCTCAATAGAGTCAACTCAGCTTACGTGGGTCAAAGAAACTCAGGACGATCAACTCAGCTGCTCAAAACAGGATAGAACGGTCAACTCAGCTTACGGGTACTGTTTACGCTCAAAGAAGAAAACAACTTACGGGTATTGTTTACGCTGAAAGAGGAAAACAACTTCTGACTCCCTAGCTTGTGAAACCCAGATTACAGAAAAAGCTTACGACTCAACAGCTTACGAACCCAGGTACAGAAATAGCTTACGACTCAACAGCTTATGAACCCAGATTACAGACATATCAAATAGGACAACCTCAATCCACGTCCGACCTCTGGCCCTCTTCCTAGACACCCCTTAGACCCTGTTCTAAACCCGCCATAGCTCAGATTAGCCTCAACAGTCAACAAACCCTCTTCTATTTCCCACGCTCAACCTCTAGGCAGCCGTGTCAGGTTTAAAAAAAGAAAGAAATACATCGCATAGCCTCAAATTCATAGCCTAAACAATTCAATAAGAAAAATTGAAAGCCTACAAAGGACGAGCACACATATGAATGAAAGGTTCATTCAAAGGAGATTTTGTACTTTCCTTGTATATGAGAACTTACTACCGATGTCACGAGGCTGGAAGCGGTGGAGAGCACCGAGAACACCACTGATTTTTGCTACAGAAAGGTGCTAAGCTGGAAGGGGCGAAAGGAAGGGGCGGCGCTAACAAGGGGAAAAGCTAGGGTTTGGTATTTTTTTTGTGAGAAAATATCGTGTGTGTGTGTGTGTAAAGATAGTTGAGACCCCTAACTAATTAGGGAAAATCAGGTGTTTTAGGTTTGTTAAAATCTGCTCGATAAGTTTGCTACTTAAAATCTTTATCCCCTTCCCTTTGTTTAAATTTTGAAAGTTACTAAACTTGGTTAGAAAAATGAGAATTTGAAATTTTCTCACTATAAAATTTCTAAAACATAGGAATGGTGTCAAAAATAAATTTGTAAAAATCCTCTTTACGTTGGTGTTCTCATAGTCTCCATTCCGGCCTCGTAGCACATATACTAAAATTCTGAAAAGGATACTCAAATCATACATACTGTAAACAAATCAGACTGCGTAAAAGTACTGAAAAAAAACAAGTTGAAACCAACATTTGAAAAGCGTATCATGACTAAAACAAAACATCAATGCGGCCACGGGGTACTGCTGCAGCGGGCGCTCAAAGGTCCTCACCACCAGTTGGCACATACAGTGCAGGGTCATCAACTGCACCATTTAAACCTAGTGAGCCTAGAGGCTCAACTTGCTCTATCTTTTAAAATAACAAAGTACGTACTAATAAAGTCGTATGCAGACACATACTCGTAATAAAATAACATGAATGCATGAATGATCTTAAAATCTTGTTCGTTTCATATCATAGTATACATATAACATACATAAGACATGACATATCATAACATAAAAACGTATGAGTCGTATCATGAAGTGTGGATCATGTTCAATTCATCAATCTGAAAACCAACGTACGTGATGGTACGGTTCATCCGACCTTACCTCGGGATCCCTCACACCTCTATGCTTGCCACCTCACCATGTCGTAAACACATGGATCCATAAGCTCGTAATACATGAACAGAAGTTCAACCGACCCGGTATCCCGCATCCCCTCATTGTAAACTTGCCACAAATCACTTCAATCCCTCGATTTTTTCTTTTAAAACATGCCCATGACCTTTCGTAAAACATTCGTGATGCGTGCATTTCATAAAACATGCAATTTAAAAAGCTTAACCCGTCAATATATATTTAATTCTTTCCTTTAAAACATTAACGTACATAGAATACTCTATATATAATAAAATATATATTCTCGGGCTTCTATATTTTCTACTCTGGTCAAGGACTGGTTCAGGAGTCTGGCCCACTGCTTTTAGACTTAACATTACAATTGACTGAGAAAACATTAACGTACATAGAATACTCTATATATAATAAAATATATATTCTCGGGCTTCTATATTTTCTACTCTGGTCAAGGACTGGTTCAGGAGTCTGGCCCACTGCTTTTAGACTTAACATTACAATTGACTGAGCCCAAGACTTATAAGAATCCCCTTTAAAATTTCTTGCACATTCCAATTTTGACTTAATTCAAAATCGCATGACCAATTTTGACCCTAAGTAAAATCCAATTTTGACTTTAAAATCTTAAGGCCAATTTTGACTAATATCAAAATAAATTTTGACTTAGAATAAATTGACCAATTTTGACTTTAAAATAATTGATCAATTTTGACTTTAAAATAAAACTAAAGTTCAAGTTTGACTAAATCAAAATTCACATAATCAATTTTGACCAATTAAAATCTCATGGTCTTGACTTAATTATATACCCTCAAGACTCCTTTGATTTTAAAAACTTAAAATAGGGGATAAGATCTAAATTAATTAAAAGTTTGACCAAAATAATAGACTTTAAAATATTTGACCAAAAACATTATAATTGGACCTTAGACTTAAAAATTAAAATAACCGGCCCGTAATTAAAATAAGTTGGACAAAAATTAACATTTTGACTCGACCCTTGACTAATCAACCCGGTCCAGCCATGACAACTTAAAAAAATGACAAATGATAAAAATCATTTTCAAGACATTAAATTGTCATGAAAAATTACCAAAAATCTTATAAATCAAATAAATTATAAAAAGGCTGGAAAACATCTTAAAATATGCTTAAAACATCAAATAAAGTTATCCACGAACTTTGGCAGCCCCTAAGACTCGAAATCTCAATTTTCATAAATATGACCCGACAAGGCTCACCTCGAGCGACAAAACGGTAAAAATCATTAAAATTCATTTCTTAACCAAAATCCTCTGTTTCGAACCAAGTCACCCTAACTCACATCACTATCCACTGGAACAAACGAGATTCAAAAACGGTTAAGGAGGTGACCTCACGCGCCCGCAAGCCCACTGCCCGCGTGCAGACTGCAACCAGGACACGTGCTAGCTATAAAATTCATAACTAATTCGTTCCTCGACCAAATCGCTTCCTGTTTGGACCTACGTGATCCTAACTCTATGGGCTATCTCCTTCAATCACGCTCGACCACACAAAACTTATTGAGAGACGTACCCGACCCCAACAACTCTGCTGTCGCGCACAGACGACAAGCCAGGACACGTGCTCATCATAAAATTCGTAAATAATTTATCCTGGACCAAATCGCTTCCCGTTTGGACCTATGTGATCCTAACTCGATGGAATAACTATCTGGACAACCCTTGGACCAAACCCTAGCCCCATTAACAGCCCTTAGCCGAAGCAATACAAGAACCGATCAAAAGCATGCTGAAAATTCATGAGTTCTGCATGGATCTAAAACAATTGTGCATCGATCTAAACAACTCAAATTCAAATCATGCATTGAAAATTAAACACAGTATGATATGATGTAAATGGTGTGAAAATGAATCGATATTACATTCCTGGCTTGGAGAAAAGGAATATCTGCGAGTTACTGAGGTAGAGGACACGAGATCGGGACCGGACCGCCTTTGAATCACCAAGCTCTTTGAAATTCGATGCGGGTGTGCTTGAGGGGAGGAGGGGATGGTTACAAGAAATGGAGGAGGCTAGGTTTTGAGTAATTTTATGTTTTGGAATAATGGGATGTGACACAATTGACCCCTAGAGTTTAATTAAGAAGAAGAAAGAAATTTTTGACCATAGGAATACGCGCTCTCAGCCTACGCTCCTCTCGAGCCAAAATCTGTACTGGTCGCTCCTCGAATGATAAGTAAAGCGCTATCTGGAGTGGCTCAAAATCCAAAACGTACGCCGGGTTCGGAACATACTTCCGCAGCATCGATATCTGGAAACCATTATGAACCGCTGACAAGTTGGGTTGTAACGCTACTCGGTATGCCAAAGTACCAACCCTCTCCAAAATCTCGAATGGCCAAATAAACCTCGGGCTGAGCTTGCCCCTCAGGCCAAAGCGCATCACGCCCTTCATGGGCGATATCCTCACAAACACATGATCTCCGACAGCTAACTCCAGATCTCGTCGTCTCTGATCGGCATAACTCTTCTGACGACTCTGGGCTATCCTCATCCGATCCCAAATCCTCGTTACAATATCTGTTGTCTGCTACACTAACTCTGATCCAGTCAGCACTCTCTCTCCAACATCATCCAAATCCACCGAAGATCGACATATCCTACCTTACAGAGCCTTATAAGGAGCCATCACCATCAATGCCTGAAAGCTGTTGTTGTACGTGAACTCTACCAGAGGCAAAATCAAGTCCCACGTACCCTGGAAGTCTATCACACAAGCTCTCAGCAAATCCTCCAGAATGTGGATGACTCTCTCCGACTGCCCATCCATCTGAGGATGAAATGCCGTGCTGAATGCCAATATAGTCCCCAAAGCGGCCTGTAAACTCCTCCAGAACGCATACGTGAATCTGTTGTCTCTGTCAGACACAATGGAGCTAGTATGCCATGCATCCTGACAACCTCTCTGATGTAAAGCTCTACGTACTGCGTTAGGGTGAAAGTAGTCTTCACCGATAAGAAAAGCGTTGACTTGGTAAGTCTGTCCACAATCACCCATATCGCCGTGTATCCTCTGGGACTCCTGGGCAATCCAACCACAAAATCCATCGTGATATGCTCCCACTTCCACTCAGGGATCGGGAGTGGCTGCAATAACCCTACCGGTCGCTGATGTCCCCTTGACCTACTGACATGTCAAGCACTCAGATACACCAATACAATGTCTGCAAATCTCTGTACATCTAAAAACAAACAATCCAATCCTCAACTGTGTACAGGTCTCGTCCTCTGGCCTCATCTCGCTGTCTCCACTGCTGTAACTACTCATCGGACGCCTACCCATCTCTAATCCTCTCTCGAAGAGTCGGCTGAACAGTGAGCGCTGCTAAACTCGGTGTGCAACCTCCTGAATAGAACTCCAGTCCGTACCTCTATATCTCATCCTGTAGTGGCCTCTAGACTGACAAACCTGCCACTACTGCAGTCTTCCGACTCAAAGCGTCTGCCACCACATTAGCTTTACCCGGATGGTAGTTATGTCACAATCATAGTCTTTCAACAACTCTATCCAACTGTGCTGCCTCATGTTCAGCTCCTTCTGGGTGAAGAAGCACTTGAGGCTCTTGTGGTCGGTAAAAATCTGACACTTCTCACCGTACAAGTAGTGTCTCCAAATCTTCAAGGCAAACACTATTGCTGCAAGCTCCAGATCATGTGTCGGATAGTTCTGCTCATAAATCTTCAGTGTTTCGACACATAAGTGATAACCTTAACTCCCTGCATCAGAACTGCACCCAAACCTCTCAGGGAAGCATATGTGTACACTACAAACTCCTCATGATATACCGGAATCGCTAACACTGGCGCTGAAGTGAGGGCCTCCTTCAGCTGATCAAAGCTCCTCTGACACTCGGGACTCGACACATACTTCGTGTTCTTCTTGGTCAGGGCTGTCAAGGGCACTGAAATCAAAGAGAAGCCCTTGATAAACTTGCGATAATATCCTTCTTAACCCAAGAAACTACAAATCTCCGCTGCATTTCTCGGAATCCCCCATTTCTGCACTGCCTCTACCTTCGATGGGTTGACTGAAATCCATCTCTCGACACAATATGCACTAAGAATGCCACATGTTCCAGCCAAAACTTGCACTTGCTGAACTTGGCATAATCTGTGCTCCCCATACGTCTGCAGAGCGGTCTGCAAGTGATAACTGTGATCCTATAAGCTCCTCGAATAGACCAGGATTTCGTCGATGAAAACTATGATGAATTGGTATAAATACTGTCTGAAAACCCTGTTTATCAGATCCATGAAAATCTCCGGGGCATTCGTCAGATTAAACGGCATCACCAAGAACTCATAGTGGCCGTAGCGTGTCCGAAAAGCAGTCTTGGACACGTCCTCCTCTCTAACCCTCAACTGATGGTAGCCAGATCTCAAATAAATCTTCGAGAACACCGAATATCCCTACAACTGATCGAATAAATCCTCTATCCTCGGGAGCGGGTACTTATTCTTCACTGTAACTCTGTGCAGCTCTGTGCAGATCTCAAATAAATCTTAGAGAAACTCCTGAATCTGCTCCTTTAGCTCCTTCATCTCGATAGGATCTAATCGATACGGTGCCTTAGAGATAGGCACTGTACCTGCCATCAGCTCGATAGAAAACTCCACCTCTCGCTCCGGTGGAACTCCCACTACATCATCAGGGAAGACATCTATAAAATCCCGGACTACCACCACCTCAGACAGTGAAGGGACCGCTGAACCTCCAGAAGAGGTAACACTGGCCATGAATGCCTGACATCCAAGCTCAACTAGCTTCCTGGATTGTAGAAAGGATATGAACTTGGGCTTCCACGGTGTAGCACCTCAAAATCCATAGGACCGAAATTTCTAGCCTTTCTATTACAAGGGTTGTTTTGAGATTTGAGTATTCAGCTTTCAGTTAATGTTAGTTCTAGTAATCTAAGTTGATTCTTTCTTTTTCTTCCAGCTTAGAAGCAACGGCCAGATGGATTCTTGGAGGATTTCGACCCAAGCACAATCCCGAGTGTAGCAGTTTTCATTAAACAAATGATTTCGGTTGGGAGATCTGTTTTTATAAAATTGGGAAACAAGTTTTCAAATTAAAATAGTATTAGGGAGTTTTTATCAATTTTGGAAGGATTTGGTAAGCTAACCATGCCTAATCATTGTACTTCCACCTACTACAAATCATTATTCCCACATATATGATTTCTATGTAAGTTCAAGAGCTCATTTTGTGTTACAAGAAAATCTTTCATTTCTCTCAAAATATACAAGATCTCGTCGAGTGTGCTTGAGAAGATTTCCAACCAAGGCCATCTGTTCGTTGTGATCCTCAGTTCAGGAAAGTAAAATTTATCTTGCTGAATCTGGAAAAAATATATTGTTTCATTGTTTTCTGTTGAATGCTTGCCTGTTGCATGTTTCAGTTCAGCCGGTTTATGTTCAAGTTTAAGCTAAGGATTTACTGCTTTGATGTTTTAGTTTTGCGAAAACCCATCAAGTATCTTTTAGCAAGCAGTTGTGTTTTTAAAAAAACTGAGATGTACAGATTTTCAGACAAGATAAGCTAAGAGAAGTTCTGTTTTCTGGTGTGCTGTAAAGGCTATGGGCATCGACTTCGAACAGATAAGTGGTGTTGTTTTAATCGGGACTATGTTCTGGTTGAATAATCTGAGCTAGTCTGTTTAGAGAATGTCCAAGATGGTGCAGTACCCACTTTTTAAGCAGATCTGGCCCAGTTTCTTCGCCGGTCTGTGAGATTCATTTCCAAACTAATATGGTTTCTCAAAGCTGAGTGACCTTTCCAAAGCTGAAATTCTTCTCATAAAGCTTATGTTACCATTTTATTGCGCACAAGCTGTTTTCCTTTAAACCAAATCAGTTTTACTACACGCGAGCTGTTTATTTGAACCAAATCTATTCTCCTGTTCTTAAGCTAATTTTGTTAGCCAAAGCTGTTCTTCACACCTGTGATCTGTTTCACACCTAAGATCTGTTTTATGTAGCCAGACATGTTCTTTACGTTTGTGATCTGTTTACTTTAGCCAGAGCTGTTTTGCGTTCTTCCGAGCTGGTTTTGCTATCATCAGCTCGTAGCCCAGCTATGCACTCAGTAAAGTTGTTTTTAAAGATAAAATGAGTTTCATATCAGTGAATCATCCAGTTTTCCATGATATATCTTCGATCAAGAGCAACGTATAAAAGCTATTTTAAAATAAAGGAAGTAAAGTTTCAGTTTAAGGACTTATGGCATAGAGGATGTTGGGAAAAACGGTGGCGGATCCGGATCCCGTCTCCCGGCGGCGCAGCGGAAGTTTAAAATTAGCGCCGGGAAACATTCAATACAATAAAACAAATCAACAAACCATTCATAGAGGGTTCTTTGATTGTTACCTTGCTGGCGTCTAGGCGCCTGTCTCCGATCAGTTTCACGAGAAAATCGGCACTTCAGGTAGGCGGCGGTAGATTACGTCTAATCAAGTCCACGATCGGATTTTATCTTCCTCCGATCAGCCTGAACTAGAAGGCTGATGGATTTTAACACGAACGGAATCACCTCATCGCACGGATAAGAACAAGTCCAATCGTGCGAAGATCGGACGACGGCGGGCGGCGGCTGCGGGCGGGCGGCGGCGGCGGGCGGTTGGCGTGTGTGGGAGAGGAGGCGGCTATGTGAGATAGGGTTTGTTATGATGCTTGTTTTGTGCAACCCTAGGCTCAAGATTATGTATAGGTGTGATGGGCTTGAACCGGCCCATTGGACCTGGGGCGGGCCCAGTCCAACGTATGAACATTCGGTTCATCTGCATCACCATCGTTTCATCATAATTCCGATCGACGATCAGATCGGACCGATCGACTCACTTTCCAAAACTGAATATTATGATGAGAAAACAATTTTTCAGATTACTTAGTCCAAAATGATAGTTTTGCCCCCCAACAGCGGGAAATCGCAATTTTACCACTGTTGACTTTTAGGAAGTCGCACTCCCTAAAATTATCCTCATATTCTCAACACATTGAGATCAGTTTACGTGCGGGAATCACGAATCCAGTACTTGTGTGACCCTCAATGGTTCAGGGATACAGCTAGCCGTGGGCCCACAACCATTGCGGCTCCGAAATCACAATTTCGGAGTTGCCCAACGGATCATGGTAAAGCGCCTAGCAACATCGCGCCGTGATCTCCTAGGTATCACTGATAGTGCCTGCAAGAACCATTTGGTCGTGGTTAGCGTACAGTACGGTCCTTTCAACACATATATCACGATCAGATCAACGACCATTGGTAAATCGAGAGTCGCTAAAGATCTGATGCCTATGCATACATCTTGGAGATCGAATAGTGACATCGCGAGTGTTACTAAGCAAACCCATTTACCTAAAACACATCCAATACTCTGGCCAAAGATTCATACACTATTGTCTCCTCAGATAGCATAGGATATTCACGCATGAAAGCGAGCGGTGAATCCTCGACAACGAAGCATCGACTCCTACATGCATCAGGACCTCACCCAATCCCGCCGCCTAATGAACCCAAATGAGTCGGCAAACGGGTCAAAGTGAGGCGCCTATCATGTAGAGTCTCAATGAAGTTTCGAGTAGTGAGGACTAATCAGTACAACCAAGACCTCGGACTTATCCACTCGACAAATGGTAACCACTTGGAAAGTACGAACGAGGGTAGTTCGATAGATCATCAGGCCACTATCTATCTGCACGCTCAGAACATCACAATGTTCCCTACCAATGAAACATGGTACTTCGCATCGCAGATACTAGTCTCAAGCTCGGGCGGCCCTTATCCTCATTTTTACGGCCCAATCGACTAGGAACTAATTCATAATACACAGTGACTATTAGATGTGTTTCATGATAGTCGTCATACCCACTATCACATCTAACATACACTATGGTGAATTCTAGGTCTTTTATCCAACACAATTGTTAACATTATATAAATATAATGAAGATAAAGAATGCCGTAAACAAATGCGAATATCATATATAAAGACTGTCATATACAAGAGTGTATAAACCCACACGCCACAAGTTGGCTAGTTGGGCATCTACTCTAACAATCTCCCACTTGCCCTATAGCCAACTACTCATCAGACGCAGTCCCATTGTTTCGCGATGTTTTTCAAACAAAGGTCCTGGCAAGGGCTTTGTAAGTGGATCACCAATGTTGTCCTCAGAGGCGATTCTCTCAACTGCTATGTCACCTCTAGCCACAATATCCCGGATTTTGTGGTATTTCCTCAGTATATGTTTGGATCTTTGGTGAGACCTAGGCTCCTTTGCTTGCACAACGGAACCCGTGTTGTCGCAGTACACCTTGACCGGACCAACTCCATCAGGAATGACTCCCAACTCTTTGACGAAATTCCTTATCCAAACCGCCTCCTTAGCAGCAGCTGATGCTGCAATGTACTCAACCTCAGTGGTTGAATCCGCGATGGTGTCTTGCTTCGAACTCTTCCAAGAGACAGCATCACCATTGAGCATGAATACAAATTCAGAGGTTGACTTCGAATCATCCACGTCACATTGGAAGCTAGAATCAGTATAGCCTTCCAATTTCAGTTTACCACCCCCATAGACCACGAACATATTCTTAGTCCTTCGTAAGTACTTAAGAATATCCTTCACAGCCTTCCAATGCAATTGTCCGGGGTTGGCCTAGTAGCGGCTCGTGACACTCAGAGCATATGCGACATCCGGTGTAGTTGAGATCATGCCATGCATAATACTACCTATTGCCGAGACATATGGCACACGTGTCATACTCTCTATCTCCTCATCAGTCTTCGGACACATAGACTTAGATAGAGTGACCCCGTGGCACATAGGTAGGTGTCCTCTCTTGAACTCTTCCATAGAGAACCGCTTAAGTATGGTATCGATGTAGGTAGCTTGGGTGAGTCCGAGCATCCTTTTTGATCTATCCCGATAGATCTGTATTACAAGAATATAGGATGCTTCACCCATGTCCATCATTGAGAATCTACTAGAAAACCATACTTTAGTTGACTGCAGCATTCCTACATCATTCCCAATGAGTATAATGTCATCAACATAAAGTACAAGGAATGTCACAGCGCTATTAAATACCTTTTATATACACATGGCTCCTCGGGATTTCTTGATGAAACCAAATTCCTCAATTGTTTCATCGAATCTCAGGTTCCAACTCCTCGATGCTTGTTTGAGACCGTAGATCGATCTCTGAAGTTTGCATACTTTATGCTCACTTCCTACAGATGTGAAACCCTCAGGCTGCGTCATATAGATCTCTTCCTTAATGTTTTTATTAAGGAACGCAGTTTTCACATCCATTTGCCATATCTCATACTCGTACCATGAAGCTATGGTAAGTAAGATTCTAATTGACTTGAACATTGCGACTGGTGAAAAGGTTTCATCATAGTCAACACCTTGCCTTTGAGTGTAACCTTTCGCGACTAGTCACGCCTTGTAGGTCAATACCTTACCATCAGACCCAAGTTTCCTCTTGTATATCCATTTACACCAAATAGGAACAATTCCTTCGAGAGGATTAACAAGATTCCAAACTTGGTTCGCATGCATTGAGTCAATCTCAGACTGCATCGCTTCAAGCCATAAACTAGATCGGAAATCGCCTCCTTGAAGGTTCTTGGATCAGATCCAATAACTTGATCACCCTGATCATCTTCAAGGAGGAAACCATATCTTTCAGGAGCCCAAGGAACCCTTTCGATCTCCTAGGTTCTACCATTTCTGGTACCGGCTCTTGAGGTGCGGGAGGTTTTCTTGGTACTTCAGTTGCTTCTCGAGCCTCTTCGAGTTATATTATTTTACCTTTTCTATCAAAGGACATTCCCAAATCCTCATAAATGAGTATTTGGGCGGTTTGCCCATCCATATCTCATATGGAGTCTCTTCCACTGCCTTGGTGTGGACATTGTTCAACAACATTGCCGTTTGAGCGCATAGCCCCAAAACGAGGTAGGAAGCTCATTGAAGCTCATCATAGATCGAACCATGTGCATCAGGGTTCGATTACGATGCTCCGCTACACCATTGAGCTGTGGTGTGGCCGGAGGGGCCCACTGCGAGATAATCTCATTCTCTCTTAGATAGTCTTGAAATTCAGCACTCAAGTATTCACCACCTCGATCGGATCGAAGTGCTTTAATACTTTTGCCTAATTGTTTTTCTACTTCAGCCTTGAATTCTTTGAACATTTCAAAGGATTCAAACTTGTGCTTCATTAAGTACAAGTACCCATACCTAGAGTAATCATCGGTAAAGGTGATGAAGTATGTGTGACCGTACTTAGTACCAATGCTAAGTGGACCACACACATTAGTATGGATCAAATCCAATAGGCCTTGCGCACGTTCAGGCTTGCCCTTGAAGGTTGTTTAGTCATCTTTCCCTTGAGATAAGATTCAAAAGTCGGTAGGGAGTTAATGTCTGACAAATCAAACATGTCACTCCTAACTAACTTGTTCATCATACTTAGGGAAATATGACCTAGCCTAGCGTGCCAAAGTTGTGCTAGGTTCAAGTTATCGCTTTTCCTTTTAATTGTTGTTGTATGTGTTTCCACATCGCGAGTTGGAACTTCTTTTAATTTTAAGATGTATAAATCGTTTTCGCGTTCCCCAGTTCCAATTAAACATTTATTCTTGTATATACTACAAATCGAATTAGCAAACATACAAGAATATCCATCACTATCAAGCATAGAAACAGAAATAATGTTCTTTATTAACTCGGGAACAAATAAAACGCTTCTCAATAACAACTTAAAATCTGAAGAAAGAAATAAATAAACATCTCCTATAGCTACTGCAGCAACTCTTGCTCCATTGCCCAGCCTCAAGTGGGTCTCACCCTCTCTAAGACGTCGGCTTCTTGTCATCACCTGCAAATCATTGCAGATATGAGATCCACATCCTGTATCAAGTACCCAAGAAGTCGAATTAAGATACATACTTATGTCGATATAACATACCTTTTGCAGTTCGCAACTGCTCGAGGTACTCCTTGCAGTTCCTCCTCCAATGCCCAGGCTTGTGGCAGTGGTGGCAAACATCCTCGGTCTTGTTTGTCTTGGAAGTCTTTGCCTTGGGCTTCTTAATGGGCTTTTCCTCCTTCGCAGGGGCAGAACACTTCTTACCCTTGCGTTTGGGCCCCTTCTTCACAGAGGAAGAAGAGCCCATAAGGAGGACGGGCTTGTCCTTCTTTATGGTCCCCTCGAACATGACCAGCATGTTAACCACCTCTTCGAGGGTGGCTGCCAACTTGTTCATGTTGAAGTTGACCTCTTCACAGAGGAAGAAGAGCCCATAAGGAGGACGGGCTTGTCCTTCTTTATGGTCCCCTCGAACATGACCAGCATGTTAACCACCTCTTCGAGGGTGGCTGCCAACTTGTTCATGTTGAAGTTGACCACAAAGGGGTCGAATGCAGCGGGTAGTGAGAGGAGAAGCACATCCACAGACAGCTCATGTGGAAGTGTGATATCAAGGCCCGCAAACTTTTCAACGAGCCCAATCATTCCAACCCCATGCTCGTGGACCGAAGTCCCATCGCGCATGCGGCTCGTCATAAGCTCCTTGACAGTGGAGAACCTCTCATGTCGAGAGTTCTCCCCATACAGTTCCTTAAGATGAAAGAGTATGTCAGCAGCATACTTCATCTTCTCAAAGCGCCGTTGCATTTCGTTGGACATCGATGCCATCACATAGCATCGAGTCTTAAGCTCGTCGTCCCACCATTGCTGAATCGTGACCAGCTCCTCAGGCCTAATATCAGCAGGGGCTTCCTTCGGAGGGCTCTTCTCTATCGTATAAAGAAGTTTCTCCGAAGCCAACACAATGTTGAGGTTTCGAAGCCAGTCTTGGTAGTTCAGACCGGTGAACTTGTTGCTATCCAGTATAGCAGAGAGTGGGTTTTAACGATTTCACCACACTCTAATTGTATAAGCAGTAATACTGAAAAGAAAACAGACAATCATCACTAACTATATATAAAATAATCGGTAAGACATAAAACAAGGTCGTTTAGTTCTATGAATTACCCTCCCACTATTTTAACGATTTCACCACCCTCTAATGAAATCGAGAAAGCAAGTTTCTTTAGTGGGTACACGGAGCCCAATCAAGCAATCATGGACCCGAATAATATCAGCCATCCATGACCCCCAAAAGGTAGTTTCCGATTGCAACCGGTGCAACCTCCATGTATTCACCTCACGTCCAGTAAGGGCCCAATAATATGACGCCGTTTACTATCACGTGTCAGGATGACCCATCAATGTTGAGTCGTGAAGGACGGTCCCCTTAACGTCCCCAATAATATGAGCCAACGTTAAAGGGAGTTCCAACCGAACTCACAACGAGTTTCAATGGCGTGGACAGCTTTCCGCATACATGACCCCCTCAATAATATGCGCCGGGTCATGTATACGGGTAGCATCGGCGTACACCCATTGTTGATGGAAGGTAGGGAATTTTAAAAAATTTAAATTCCCTTTGGTTTATCGAATAAACTTTTATCTTGATATTAATTTTAAATCGTATTTAACACGAGGGATTTTATTTTCGAAAAGTTTGGTCTCATGCAATATATTTTAAATCATATTTAAAACATGTGGATTCAACTAACTATATATCACATATATAAACATTGGGATGATCGATCGCGAGAGCTATGCGGTCCGTGGTTGCCAATCACGGACCTGGGTCCAATCCTAGGTGAAATGCAATATGCAATGCAATCCTATTACATTTGCTTCCGGTTTTACAGATATTCGGTCTTCAATATCTTTGATCGTCATCGGGCCCACCATCTTCAAAAGTCCTCCCACTAAGTCTAGTAATTTACAATAAATTTCCATGAAACATAAGGGATACATTTTAAGGGGTGGGAACGGGCCACAAACAGACCCACTTTTATAAAATGATAATCAACAATATTACAACCGAAATCATAAAAACCTAAAGCATACACCTAACACATTGGGGCATGGCTCTCGATCATCCCAATCATGCAATCAATCTAATTAATATGCATAAATTAAATAATCAAATTATTTATCGCAAAATCATATTTTAATCATAAAATCGCATTTTATAATAAAATCGCATTTTGTCGATAAAATCAAATTTTAATCAACAAAATCATATTTAATTATAAAATCATATTTAAAATTAAAATCATAGCTTACAATTTTAATTGCATCGTAATGGGCTTAAAATAATTTTAGGCCCAAAAATCTCAAAATTTCAAAATCGACCAAAATCGGCCCGATATCGAATATCGGCCTGAAAACTTCATGGGCTGCCCGGGACAGGGCCGAACTAAACCTAGAAGTAAAATTCAGCCGTCGCAACAATCTGCCAGAGATCGTCGCCGGACGGCGGCCGCACGGCCGAGGCCGCCGCCACCATGCATGTCGCGCAAATCAGCGCACAACATCACGCAGCTTCTTGCGCATGACCGCTGGCCACTACCAGCTAGCATGCTCCATGTCCGTGCGGCCAGCGCGCGTCCAGTCGCGCAACCAGTGCGCTAATCGTCGGCCGGCCATCGTGCGAAGTTGCTGCCCAGCGTCGGCCATCATCAGCGCAACATCTTGCGCTGGACAAGGCCAGCGATCGCCTCCCTTGCGCGGCCAGCGGGCAAGTGCAGCGCGCGTTCATGCGCGCGGGAGAGGGGGCCGCCGCACACGGCGGCGGCCGGCGACCAAGAAAGTTTTTTTTTTTATTCGATTTCAATCTGAAACATAGAGATTACATACAATTATGGCAACAATTGTATTGAAGGATCAGAGCCATAGCTCTGATACCACTGTTGGGAAAAACGGTGCGGATCCCGGCGGCGCAGCGGAAGTTTAAAATTAGCGTCGGAAAACATTCAATACAATAAAACAAATCAACAAACCATTCATAGGGGGTTATTTGATTTTTACCTTGCTGGCGTCTAGGCGCCTGGCTCCGACCAGTTTCACGAGGAAACCGGCACTTCACGGTAGGCGGCTGTAGATTACGTTCTAATAAAGTCCACTACCGGATTTGATCTTCCTCCGATCAGCCTGCACTAGAAGGCTGATGGATTTAACACGAACGGAATCACCTCGTCGCACGGATCAAAACAAGTCCAATCGTGCGAAGATCGGACGAAGGCGGGCGGCGGCCGGCAGGTGGCGGCGGGCTGTCGGCGTGTGTGGGAGAGGAGGCGGCTATGTGAGCTAGGGTTTGTTATGATGCTTGTTTTGTGCAACCCTAGGCTCAAGACTATGTATAGGTATGATGGGCTTGAACCAGCCCATTGGACCTGTGGCGGGCCCAGTCCAACGAATGAACATTCGGTTCATCTGCATCACCGTCGTTTCATCATAATTCCGATTGACGATCAGATCGGACCGATCGACTCAGTTTCCAAAACTGAATATTATGATGGGAAAACAATTTTTCAGATTACTTAGTCCAAAATGACAGTTTTTCCCCTCAACAGCGAGAAATCGCAATTTGACCGTTGTTGACTTTTAGGAAGTCCTCCCTAAAATTCTCCTAATATGCTCAACACATTGAGCTCAGTTTCCGTACGGGAATCACGAATCCAGTACTTGTGTGACCCTCAATGGTTCAGGGATACAGCTAGCCGTGGGCCCACAACCATTGCGGCTCCGAAATCACAATTTCGGACTTGCCCAACGGATCATGGTAAAGTGCCTAGCAACATCGCGCCATGATCCCCTAGGTATCACTGATAGTGCCTGCAAGAACCAGTTGGTCGTGGCGTACAGTACA